>JAKVQV010000002.1:1113339-1321470 GCA_030490795.1 Saccharomycopsis sp. yHQL182 | reverse complement strand
TTGTTTGCTGTTTTTATTTTTAAGTTGCAATATATTTTTTTTTTTTTTCTAAGAAATATTTAGACCCAACTTCTGCTTAAATTATCCATTTTTTTTTTTTTTTTTTTTTCCCCTCTTTGTCCAACGTTGTTTTATTTTTTCCGGTTTTTCGGTATTGGGCGTTTTTTTTGGTTTTTTTAGGATTCCAATTTTGCTTTTTTTTTTTTTTTTTTTTTTTTTTTAGTAAGGAAAAATTATCAGTAATCCATAGCTTACTGCTTATTAATTACTTCATATATTGATACGAGTCATAAACACCATCAGAACCAGCCATGTCCGAATACGAGCCTCCAAAAGCACTTGCGAAAATAAAACACATCATTCTTGTGCTCTCGGGAAAAGGGGGCGTAGGAAAGTCCTCGGTAACCACCCAGCTTGCACTCGACTTGGTCTTAAATAACTATAAGGTAGGAGTGTTAGATATAGATCTTACGGGGCCCTCGATCCCCCGGATGTTCGGGCTCGAGGGCAAGCAGATACTTCAGTCGTCTAAGGGATGGATCCCTGTAAAGCTTGCTGGTGGAAAGCTTTCTGTAGTGTCGCTTGGGTTTTTGATTGGAGACCGTGGAGATAGTGTTATATGGAGAGGTCCAAAGAAAACCTCGATGATAAACCAGTTTATAGATAACGTGGTGTGGCCCAAAGACCTTGACTACTTGATTATTGACACACCTCCAGGAACCAGCGACGAGCATATATCCATAGCGGAGAAACTCAAGCGTGCAAACCCCGACGGAGCAATCTTAGTTACCACCCCACAAATGATCTCTATAAACGATGTCAAAAAGGAGTACAATTTCTGCAAGAAGGTCAAGTTCAATATTTTGGGGGTAGTTGAGAATATGTCTGGGTTTATATGTCCACATTGTCAGGAATGCACCCCCATCTTCAGTTCTGGTGGGGGAAAGGTTTTTGCCCAGCTGTTCGGGATAAAATATCTAGGCAATTTACCGATTGACCCCACGTTTGTGGAGATGATAGAGTCCAACAACAATGCCAACGAGGAGACCGATTTACTCACCCTGTACACAAAGAGCTCCATAAAGCCGGTGTTTGATGTTATTTTGGATAACGTGCTACAGCAAAACATCCCGTCGCGGATCTAGTCTAGGAAGAGAAACAAAATCGCATTAAAAGATATGAGAAGAAAGAACTAAACAAGCAGGATAAAAAAAGAAAAAATAAACACTACTATAACAACGCAATGTCGCCATGACAATACTCGCTGAGTTTTAATTCGCCGTCGGCGTCTACTGCATAGTATCCAACAACCTTGTCGATGACCAATGGGGCCTCGGCGTTTTCGTTGACGCAGTAACGAAGCCCTGCATCCTTAGCGCCAAGTTTCGTCAACTTCTTACTGATCTGCTTATGTTGCGCCTCTACATCACACGATGCCGTTCCATTAGACGTGATTCTGAACACACCCTCACTTTCTGCTGGGTTGACTCTTGTGTAGCAATGCATGATGTCGTAATTATCTCTGGTCCATATTTTGAAATATTCCACCGCACCAATTACAATAGACACGATTAAGACGCTGTTTTTGACGTTTTTGACTCTGTCGACCATCTTGTAGCTGTAGCTGTGTCTATTTATGAATATTCTATAGAGATTTATTCTGTATAGCTTGATAGGGCTGTAACGGTTGAAAACTCGGCCTTTTTTATATCGTTTGTAAAATTTGTAACGGAATATGGAATGAACACAATTTGCGTGAGGATAGTAAAATGTGCACATCCATACGCGACGCCATATTTTTCAGAGTGCATCGGGTCAACAGTATTAGAGCAGAGGTGTTGCTTCATTGTGTGCTCCTTCAGAGGCATAGAATCGAGAAACGCAGCCAGAATCAAAATGAGCGGCAGGAAAAGACAGCGTGTGCTGCTTCACGAGAAACGCCAGCCATCAAACACTCCAGATGGAGACTCTCTGACAGACTTCGAGGATGCAGAGGCAGAGGGTAGCGACTATTTCTCCAATGTCGCTTTAGAGAAGGAGAAGAACGAAGAAATGGCACAAAAGATGGTTCGTGGCGTGTTGGCACTCGAATTCCAGAAGTTGCCTATTAACAAGACCCAATTGCAGCGATATGTGTGGGAACAGGCGAGTTTCAAAGAGTACAAATTTGAGCCTGTTTTTAATGCCTGTCAAACCATGTTGGCTCTTGTATTTGGGTTCAAACTTGTCGAGGTTGATGCTCCAAAGAGTGGCAAGGCGTTGAAGACCGACCGTGCAAGCTCCTCAAAAACCTATATGTGTGTATCTGATCTTAATGACAAAGACCAGAAATTTTTGGGAAAATACTGGGAAAACTCAACCAGCAGGTTCTTTCAAGACCATATTCAAAGCGAAACTCCGTTAAAAAGCATATATAGTGAAGAGGGATCAGAGGATCCAGGGGGTTTGCCTTTGACCGAAGACAAGCTTGCCATTAATGGGTTGTTGTCGATAGTTTTATCGTGCATTGCATTGAGTTCTAATAACATAAATAAGAAGGAGTTGGCCAAGCTCTTGCAGGATCATTTTGGTCTCACAGAAAATAAATTTATTGGAGGCGCGACCGTGGAAGAACATTTGAAGCTGTTTGAAAAAATGAACTATATAAATAAGAGGGTTGAAAAGGCAAATGACTTTGAGTTGACGGAGTACTCGTTTGGGAAGCGTGCTAAAGCTGAGTTCCCTAAACTGAGTTTGGTCAAGTTTATTAAGAGCGTTTACTTCCAGGACATCACTGAGCAGCCAGATGTGGAAATGCAAGATGTTGCGGATGCTGCGAATGCTGCTGAAGGGAGCACAGAAGTAATCAAGGATGAACTCGTGCAGCAGATCGAATTGAGTATTGGAAAGACGTATCAATGAGAGTTAAAATGCTACTTTAGTTATTATATATATTTAGTGAATGTATGGGGGTATTGTTGTGTTTTCCGTGTACAGCTGCTACTGAATCTGCTTATATTATTCTACACATACTTACAGATGTCTCTTTGCATATCGATACATATTAAGCTGGAATAGGAATACAAATTGAAGACAAATCTATAAATAAGAACTAAAAATACAATGTTTTGCCAGTCTCGAATGTAGCAGTTAACTTTTCGCCCTCTTACTAACACTATCTATCAGCTGATCATGTTTCCGTTTCTGCTTCTCAATGAACCCTCCCTCATCCAACTCGGGCGCTATATCGCTGAGAGGAGAGTCTGTCAAATAACCATTAGCGCCATGATTATCATTGACGGGCGTCTTGATGCTAGGATCCTGCGGCATCAAGTGTGCAGCCTGTTTTAGCCCCGGGGAATTAGTACCACGAAGTAGTGTCGAAGGTCTTTTTGCAACCTTAGGTCTGACTGGAGTTCTAGTTGGAGCTCTTCGTAAGATACCTGAAGCAAGACCAGCGCTTGTTGCCGAAGGCTTTTTTGAAGGAAGTAATACATTTGATCTTGGTTGTGGTGGTTTGCTTACGGTGACACTAACATCCGTAGTTACTATTTTCGGCGTTGACTGCTTAGCAACTACTGGGAAGGCTGTAGGCAGCAGCAGCACAAGTTCACTGAATATGCTTTTGTTTTTTATTGTAAGTAATCCCCCTGAAGCACCGTCTGCAGTGTCCCAAGGTGCAGATACTGCAGGTGCTGCATGTGCTATAGGTCTTGCAGGAAGAGCTGCACTAATAGGGTTTGCACGTCTTGAAGAGTGCGCAGAGAGGCTTTCATCTTCTTTCATAACCTGCAGAGTAGCATGCAAGCTTTTGGCAGGATTAGAGGATCCGGTACCGTTACCATTGGAGTGGTCAGATGCTGCGGCATATGATCTTCTTTCGCGTTCGCGCTTAAACTTCTTGTTATCCATCTCATGAGATTCCTGAAAATGCGGAAGCTGATGCGACAGCATAGGAAATGGCTCCAGAGAGAAGTAGGGGTGCTTTAAAGCCTGCTGGCAGTTGAAGCGCGTCATCGGATCCAAGTGAAGCAACATGCCCATAAGATCCAATCCGAGCTTTTTCGATTCCGGAGTTTCGAAATAATTACCAAAACGCGCGCTTAACGTGGGATTTGTAGGGATAGGTTCCACTTTTAGGGGATTAGGGAGACTATTATAATTAGGATACGAGGTAGAGTTTGGTTCTCCTATCAATTTGTATATCTGAATCAACTGGTCCATATCGCTTTTACCAGCTAGAACGGGCCTGAGCTCAAAACACTCGGCAAATATACATCCCACCCCCCAAAGATCGATGGCTGTAGTGTAACGAACATCTCCAAGAAGCAATTCGGGTGCACGGTACCATCTGGTAACCACAAGCGCCGTATAGGCAGCAAGCACCTGCGATGGGCCGCCTGCTTCTTTCGGTGCATGCCCGTAATATTTACGGGCAAGTCCAAAATCAGCAATCTTTAGCACACCCAAATGATCCACCAAAAGATTAGCGGTTTTGATGTCACGATGGTAATATTTTCTTTGATGGAGATAGTCCAATCCCTCAAGCAACTGCAACATGAAGCACTTGATAATAGCCTCATTGAAGCGCACATCTGGATTGTTTAGAAGCCCAGACAAATCAGACTTCATATAGGGACTAATTAAAAAGAACTCGTATTTGGACGTCGATACTCCGTTGTCCTTATTTCCCTGGTACACAATATCTACGAGGGGCAATATGTTCTTATGCTGCAAGTTTTTCAAGATTGTGATTTCCCGAAACGCAGTGATAGGAAAACCTTCTTTCATGTCGTGGATAATTATCTTTTTCATAGCAACCAACTTGCCGCGAGGCACAGGCAGCTGCTGTGCATCATGCTTGCGAAGAATGCACTTGGTAACCGTCCCAAAAGTTCCCTCTCCAAGCTTATTGATCACCGTATAATTGGGTTCCAAGGTAGACATCCCGTAGAAAGGCTTCCCATAAGGAGAGTCCTCGTAGGGAAACACCTCTATCAAACGGCCTTGCTTGCGATTTCTGTGTCCGGAGTAGCCCATATTGATATTGCAGGTGATGGTTAAGCAGTGAACAGACAAAGATGCCTGATTGCTGATGACGTTCGGTGGATTATTTCAGAGATTTCTTTTTATTTCGATGGAAAATGGTGGTTGTGAGCGCGGCTTCTAAATCGATGGGACTGATAAAGGAAGGAATGACTTTCCAGCAGGCGGTTGCTATGGCAACATCAATTAAGTAACCTAAGTAATGAGGAAGCCAAAACATATTTATAGCGACTGTTACTATTCCCTTTTTGGTTAAGCGGAACATCCCGGTAACGGTGAGGAATCGTTTCGTTCGATAGCCAGTTATTGAAGCGTCCACGTGACAGAATCTACAAAAGTTGATTTTTGTAGCCAACAAAAAAAAGTAAATATCAAGCATGAAAACCCTAACGCACCAATAATAAATCACAGGCGTTTGGTTAGACACTACGGCATAAGCGGCAGAAAGGCGCTATACAGGAACTCTGAGTGATACTTACAGGAAATAGAAAACAGTGATGCATTAATAGACCAGAGATCACGATAGAGATAATTACACACAAGAGAACATCATGAGCGGGTGGTTTGGATTCACAAACGCAAGAACAGGTCAAATCCCGCTGCCTAAGCACAGATCGAGACAGCCGCCTTCGTTAACTAAAAAGAAGTCGAAAATAAACAGAAACAATAGCAAGGGCGCAGAGGGCGATAAGGAGGCTGCAAAGGAAAATTTTATCTCTGCAGAGGAAATCAAAAAACATAACAAAAAAGACGACCTATGGATGATAATACATGACAAGGTTTATGACGTGACGCCATTTGTTTCGCTGCATCCAGGCGGCATGGAAGTGTTGCTTGACTGTGGAGGGGTAGATGCAACCAAGTATTTTGAAGAAGTGGGACATTCCGAGGACTCAAAATTGATGTTAATTCCGCTATATAAAGGCGAGTTAATAGTCACTTCCGAACACGAAGAGGAAGAGGAAGTAGTGGACCAGAAGCAGGCGGTTGTCCAAAAAGAAGCAGTAAAAAAGACCAAACGGCACAGTCGTAGTAGCAAGCACAAAATAAAGAAAAAGAAGTCAATGAATATGGCAAACGGGGGTGTTAATGGTGACGGAATCAGCAACAATAGCGAAGACACATTTTTCGTGCGGAGGGCGTTTAACCAGGCGCATGAATTTATGTGCACGATAATGAACGAAAACCTCAGCGAGTCCGAGGTCCGACGGCTACTAGAAAAGGAAAATCGAAGACAGTTAACAACCACAGATATAGACCGGTACTTTCATATGAAACGGAAGAAGAAGTTGAAATCGAAGAAGATCATTCTGGCGGTTGTAAAGAACCTCTCGTTTATTGTGTTGTTCGTGATAGCCTTGGCTTCGGGGATGGTTTTCACTTACTTGCAGGTGAGGAAATGGAAGGAGTTGGGTGTTTGAAGGAGGTAGAAGGAAGCATGAAGATGCATAGTTGTTTACTGTATGACAAGCACTGTTTTTATTACATTTTATACATGATTACATTATACACGATGTTTTGCAGATCAATACATTTTTTGGTAACTACTGGCCTATTAGGCTATCCGTACATCTCATATATTTACAGAATTGAACTGCTACCAGACAGGATTATGCATACCAAGTTCATCAAATAGTGTCTTTATTCTTGATATGGAATACGTCAACGACTTGTTCTAATCAAGTGTCACGATATCAAACCCGTCTATGTAGAGGAGTGTGTTCCGATAAAGCCATGTCATGAGACTGAAACTTTTACTATGGGGACACCCCTGCATCTATCGTGTGATCTCCATATCCATCGCCCATTGGCCAGATAGTAGTTAGTTATTCAGATATGATCAACCCAAAGCGCCTCACAGCATCAGATAGTTTTTGGCACACAATATTAGTTTTTCCCATAATAAGCGTATTTTGCTCTTCTAAGATCAAAAATTCTTAAATCAGGTATTTATAAAGATAGCTTTCGGGCATCGTCTTTCTCATGTTCATTCATTCATCACAAAATTTATTGCCTTGTTCCTTGATGTCTATTGTTACTGCTAAAAAGTAAACAATGGTTCAAACTAAACCACCTCATTATGACGATGGAAACATTCGCAGGCTAAGCACTGAAGTAAGTATCCGCAGTTTTCAAACCCCGGATCAAACAACTAACTAGAGCGGAAAAATAGATCTTGACGGCCTCAGTGATTGGAGGAATCAAGGGAGGAATCATAGGGTTGGCGGGGTATGCAGTGATATGCCTCGGATATCCCCGGTTTAGAACGGTACGGTTGCCGGTGAAGACGTTCTGGCATGTGAGTTGGATTGGAATGGGAAGCGTATTTTGTGCGGAGAAACAGGTGCGACAGTATTCCCAGAACTACATGGTTGAGAAGGAGCTCCAGGAAGAGCAGTTCTTGAACGATGCAGCCGACAAGGGCCACTATATTGACAAGTTTTGAATAGCTAATACACACCAGACTATATTACCAGTTGATTATGAATATCACGTGATGCACATGTGACCAGCGTAGAATGTACCCTTTTCACAGGTATTTAGCCTTGTCTCCTCTGGAGATCTACTTTGATGGGCAAAATCCCGCGCCGCAGATTTGAGCATGAATTGCAAAAACGGGAAATCGTATTGGGAATGAAAATTTTCCTTCTTTCAAAAGAAATAAAATAGGAATTATCAAAAAACACGAAAGATACTGAAAGGCATGTTGTATTATTATTGGCGCAATCTCCACATAAACGTGTTTGCATGGTATCTATCATAGAGAACCACCAGCCGAATCGTATACACAAAAGAAGGCATCGATTATCCATAGCATTGAATTAGACCAGTAATTGTCGAGGTTGTATCGTTTACATCTATGATGTCTGAACAGACAAACGACGCCAATGGGCACCATATGCCTTATTACCAATATCAAAATCAACCTAGCGACCCAAACGACTTCTATGGTCGTCAGAATGGCCAGCAACACCTGAGTAAGAAATCTTCGCGTCGTTCAAGCACCCACGTCATCCGCAGACTCAATATAGAAGACGCATTGGCATATCTTGAGCAGGTCAAAAGCTACTACCAGCATGACTCCAAAACGTACAACGACTTCCTCGATATCATGAAGGATTTCAACACCCAGAAGATTGGGGCTCTTGACGTTATTGATGGGGTTTCTTTTTTGTTCAGAGACAATCCTGCATTGATTCAGGGCTTCAACACGTTTTTACCTTCCGATTACTCCATCTCATTCTCAAGTAACCCAAGCGACCCAAATCCGATTATTATCAGCACGCCTGAGGGTATGATTCGCAGAGGAAACTCTGCAGGAACCAGTGTGTTTGTTTCTGATAACAACGACATACCCATGGGAAGTTTCAGACCTGCCAATAATGGTGCAGCTGGTGGAAAACCGGGTGCAGCTGCTAATGCAACGGCTGCAGCTGCGGCCGAGCCCATTGAAATGGACGACGCAATCAGTTATGTGAACAAAATAAAGGTCCGGTTCAGTAAACACCCTGAAATCTACAACCTGTTCATAGAAATCTTGCAGACGTTTCAACGCGAGCAGAAATCTATCGAGGAGGTTTACGATCGGATTGCGGGGTTGTTTCATGACGCGCCTGATTTGTTGAACGATTTCCAGAAATTTCTTCCTGAAGCTGCAGCCGCTAATCAGCTGCAGCTGCACAGCAACGCAATTCTGCACCCTCCATATCCGGTAGAAGCGCCTTCAAATCTTCAGCAAGTGCAGCTGCAGCTGCATGCAAAATCGCGCAAAAAAAAACCGACTGCTTCCATGCAACCTGCAGCCGCCATCACCACTAATGAGGATGAGAAGGACGCCAACAACAGCTATACTGACGAGCTTCTCTTTTTCCAGAAGATCCGCAACCATATCAACAGCCAGTATGCGTACAACAACTTCCTCAAACTTATTAACTTGTTTTCAAACGAAATCATCGATAAAACGACTTTGGTGGAAAGAGCCGCCACCTATATAGGCTCGAACCTGCCACTTTTTGGATGGTTTAAGCAGTTTGTAGGCTATGACTCCCTGAACACAGCCGAACCAATTGCTAACCGCGCCGAGGATTTCAGCTACCAGCTTCTAGAAGCATGCGGCCCATCGTACCGTAAGCTTCCTGCAGACTCGCCTACAGCCACTGCAATGTGTCTGGCACGTGACGAGATGTGCTACGAGGTGTTAAACGACCTCTGGGTGGCGCATCCTACATGGGCATCCGAAGACTCGGGATTTATTGCCCATAAGAAGAACATCTACGAGGAAATGCTCTTTA
This sequence comes from Saccharomycopsis sp. yHQL182, assembly GCA_030490795.1. NCBI lineage: Eukaryota > Fungi > Ascomycota > Saccharomycetes > Ascoideales > Saccharomycopsidaceae > Saccharomycopsis > Saccharomycopsis sp. yHQL182. The sequence goes on along the minus strand of JAKVQV010000002.1, from coordinate 1,312,153 downwards.
AAATCGAAGAGGAGCGCCACGAGTATGACTATTATTTGGAGGCCAACATGCGCACGATCCAAACCTTTGAGACAATAATCAAGCGTATTATAAGCTTACCGTATTCGGAGCAGGAAAACTTCTCTCTTGAGGAAGGTTTGGGCCAGGCCCTGGGCACCATCTACAAGAAAATCATCCGTAAAGTGTATGGAAACGAACAAGGGCGTAAAATCATCAGCATGATCCATAAAAACCCTGCAATGGCCATCCCTGTAGTGCTTAGACGGCTCAAAATCAAGGATGAGGAGTGGAAGCGCGCGCATCGCGAGTGGCAGAAGGTATGGCGCGAACAGGAGCAGAAAATATACTTTAAATCGCTAGATCACATGGGTCTTAATTGGCGCTCCAATGATAAAAAGTTCTTTATGGAACACAACTTGGTGCAGGAAATTAATGGGCTCAAATTGGGCCAGTTGACCAGCCGTAGCAACAATGTAAACCAGATACTTAAGCTCAGAGCGCTGCAAATTGCCACTAGTTTCGGCGACCAGGCGGTGATTGTGGATGTTTTCCGGCTTATCACGCGCTGTCTTGAGTCCAATCAATGGAATCCCACCGGAAATGCAGGTTCTGCTGCGAACTCTACAGGTGGAGCCAGCAATAATAACGGTGCTGGCGCGCTCTCGCTTACTGACACAGACAAGTCCAAGGTGTCTAACTTTATTCTTGTGATGTTGATGAAGCTTTTTGGCACTGATTCCTCCGAGGAATTGTATCGTAAATTGAGCTCCTTAAGCTATGCCGAGCAGAAACGACTCCGTTTGGCGCGTGAAGCTGCCGAGGCCGAAAGACGCCGCGTCGAGCTTGAAAAGGAGCAGGAGCTTCGCGAGCGCGAAAAGGAGAACTCCGTTTCCTCTGGATCCGGCGCTGCAGGTGCGGGCGAGAAAGAAAAGGAGCAGAAACCTGGCCGCAAAGAGAAGAAGAAGGAGAAAAAGAAGCCAAGCAGCAGCAGCGGCGGCAGTGGCAAAAGCGACAGCAAAGACGGATTGAGCGAGGTTGAGAGATCGATGCTTATGAACAACCCTAATAACCATAGACTTATGCGGGCAAAGGAGCGCAAACAGAGCTTCAATCCACTTGAATTCGAAGATTTGCTAGATCTTCCATCTGATGAGTCGCCTGCTAAGAAGCAGAAACGCAAGGACCTGCCAAACGCGCTAATCCAGTACATTTACTCAAACAAAGACTTGTGGGTGGAGTTGGGTTTCACGGAGTGCTTTGTTTCTCTTAAAGACGCAAAGACTGCTTCTAGCAGCGTCGATTTGATCGCCGACGGGTCGTTCTACAAGTTGTTCCGTCTTTTTATGGCCCTTTACGAGCGTCTTATGGAGCTCAAGAACATGAGCAAAGAAATCACCAAGGAAATCAAATCGCGGAAAGAGGTTCCATTTGCAAGAAACCTAGAACTTATCAGTCGCCAGCTTGAGGACTCACAGTTCCAGCTTGGCCAGACTTCGTCTTCAGGTGTTTCGATCGGCAGTAAGTTCTCCTCAAGCAACAGCTACGAACAGACGGTGGAGCTCGTGACAAATTTCCTAGCAGGGAAGATCGGGCGGTCCAATTTCGAGGAAGTGTTGAGACAGGCTTACTGGAACAAAGCATATAAATTGTTCTCTGTAGATAAGGTTCTCCACGACATTGTGTCGCTCTGTTTTGAGCTTGTCAGTGCATCAAAGGGCCTCACGCTCATCAAGGCGTTTAAAGATGCAGTTGACGCAAAAGCAGCGGGAGCCGGCAGTCTAGTTGCATATCAGGACACGGTTCGCCAGTTGCTTGGTAATGATGAGCCTTTGTTCAAGATTTCTTATGATGTCGAGGCGCATCTGTTGGGCATCAACTACATTAATCGTGACGACGTAGCTATTGTCAGCGACAAGTCTACGGTCGCTAAAAAGCGCGCAAAATCCTATGGACAATGGGTTGAGTTTATCTCTAATTTTGCCAGTTTATCGCCAGAAGTGGTGCCTAGCTTTCCAGTGGCAACTGCCGGAGATCCAATCTTGAAGATCAGAACCAAAGAGGCGTTTGACGAGAAGACAATAAAATCAAGCGGCTTGAAGGCGGTTAATGAGGGCGATCTCCTTGTGGTGAGTTCGTGATGTGTTTATTATTTAATAGTTATAGACAATTGATGATATTTGTACTATTTTTACTATTTGTGCTACTGTTTGTAATGTAGGTTTTATGATAAATTAAGTTAATGCAAGGGGATATATCCAGTATCATTATTACTATGTACAATCTATATATATCATGGCAACCATTGCCCTATTCAGTGCCACGCTCAAGCTGTTCCCTTGTTCTGGGCCGCTGCTATTTCCTGAAACAACTTGATAGAAAACTTCTGCGCATCGTTGGTCAAATCCCGAAGACGTGCAACCTGGCTCAAATCCTTTTCGTCCCGGATATCCTTCACCAACTGCCCGATCACGTCTAAATAATCCTCTTTCAAGGTCACGAGATCATACTCGAGCTTCTCCTTTGTCTTCAGATCCTTGATTGCCTCGACAATGGACCCCACCAGCAGTATTGCGTCTGCGGTATCGGTGATAAGAATCTCTGACCGATTTGCATGCTCAAGCGCCACTCTTCTTTGCGTGTCTTTCAGCTTGTTCAGTTCGGCTTCGGCAACCAAACGGTTGATCTCATCCTCTGTAAGGCCGCTCAATCCCTGCACCGTGATGGATGCATCCTGGTTTGTTTTCCTCTCGCGTGCCTTTACCTTAATAATGCCATCGGCATCAATATCAAAGGTCACCTCGATCTGCGGCTCGCCCTTAGGAAGCGCAGGAATATTGGAGAGCTTGAAGTTCCCAATGAGTTTATTGTCTTTGACCAAGGAACGCTCGCCCTGATACACTTTGATCTCCACGCCTGTCTGCCCATCGACAGCTGTCGAGAATATCTCGGTCTTTTTGGCTGGAACTGTGGTGTTTCTCGGAATCAATGGAGAATATATCCCTCCATAGGTCTCTATTCCTAGCGTCAAGGGCGTGACATCAAGTAAAAGAATGTCTGTCAACTCCCCCGAAAGCACCGCCCCCTGGACCGCAGCTCCTAACGCTACGGCTTCGTCTGGATTGACCGTGGTATTTGGGGTTTTCCCATCAAATAATTCCGTGACTACCTGGCGGATCTTTGGCATCCGCGTCATCCCGCCCACAAGAATCACCTCGTCGATGTCCTCAGGCTCGAGATCCGCGTCTTTAAGTGCCTTGTGCACAGGCTTGATGGTCTTCTGAATCAACGGCATCGACATCTCATCCAACTGTTTTTCGGTCAACGTAAGCTTTATGTGATGCGTTGGACCATGAATGAAAGGAAGATTTATGGTCGTCGTAGGACCATGTGATAATGCAATCTTTGCCGCCTCACAGGCCTCTCTGACCCGCTGTATCTCTGCTTCAGTACCGTCCTTAAAAAGATCCACCTCCCCACCTGATTTCTGCTTCAAGTCCTCGATCACATGCTTCATGAGCAAAATGTCAAAATCTTCCCCGCCAAGATGTGTGTCCCCGTTGGTCGCACATACCTCAAACACGCCCTCATCAATATTAAGAATCGAGATGTCAAAGGTTCCACCTCCAAGATCATACACAGCAATAAGTCCGTCTTTCTTCTTGTCAAGACCGTATGCAAGGGCTGCTGCAGTAGGCTCGTTGACCACCCGCATCACGTGCAACCCTACGATCTTACCTGCAGACTTGGTTGCCTGTCTCTGTGCATCATTGAAATATGCAGGCACTGTTACTACTGCATTTTTGACAGGATGCAGGACGTATGCTTCTGATATGCGCTTCATTTCCTGCAAAATGTACCCGCCTATTTGTGCCGGGGAAACCATGGTTTTTTCTGCCCCGCTAATCTGTAGCCATGCGTCTCCATTACTAGGATTTTCTACAATTTGATAGGGCACATTCTTTATATCGCGTTGGACTTCCTCGTCTTCAAAACGTCTTCCTATAAGTCTTTTAGTTGCGAAGAAGGTGTTTGTAGGGTTGATGACTGACTGTCTCTTGGCGGGCTCTCCAACTAGCACCTCAGCGGTGTTTGTAGCTGAGGGGAATGCAACAATTGACGGAGTAGTTCGCTTTCCTTCCAGATTCTCAATGATATGTGGCACATTGCCCTGCACAATTGCTACCGCAGAATTTGTCGTTCCGAGGTCTATTCCGATAACCACTTTGTCGTTGCCAGACACTGAAGCCAATTGCCGGCAAATATGGTAATTAGGGGTTCTTCTAAGAGAATTTCGAAGAGAGGCTCGCAAAGAGTTTCGCAAAGGAAATTTGAAATTGCCGCCTAGCATCTTGTTCGTCTTGTTGGTTTGGTTTGTTGGTTGATGGGCGGTTGGTGAGTGGTGATTGGATAGAAGTAGGGTGCAGCTGGATCACGTTCAAGTTAGTTAAAATTTTTTGAAAAAGCGGAGCGGACATCCGTACATTATATTTGATACATCCCTGCATCTTTTTGTGATGGACCTAGCTCTGGTTGATTGTGGTTGTGTAGGATCTAGGATACAAGGTTGGAGCTAAGTAGTTTGTGAGAGCACTTTTTACTCCCTGATCAACTATATATCTCTGTATAGTGTTATGTATATGATTGGTTGCGATTATAGAACACCGAAATATATATGTTAGTATTGTAGGCCGTAGCAAGTGATTTGCTATGTTCAATAATTGCTTTGAGCACCCGTTTTTTGCAAGCTCTTCTCTAGACAGCCCGAGTAGCTGATCACATGGGCAAGAAGACAGGTTCAACAACCGCAGGCACAGATTTGCCGCTTCACCTCAACATAATGATTCGTGTTCTAGAATTCCCTATTGATAACATCATCTCGTTTCAGTCTTTGTTCGCTTTGTCCTACGCCAGTGCCGTTTCTTTTCTCATTTGCACCGTCTAAAAGCCCGATGAGCTCGCCGGGTGACCACATCTATTTGTATGGCAATGTGCAGTCAGCAAAGAAAAAATTATGCAGAAAAATTTATTACAAAGCTAACTATTAGCAGCACTACTATTGCGATGACCTATTGCAACTACGACAACGACTAGCGCATATACAAAACGACTGCCGCCCACAAAACGAAGGCAGACTACGTAGAACAAGATGGACTTGTCGAATTTGTCATCAGATTTGCCGCCGTCAACGCCGGTGACCCAGGATCAGATGAACGAGCTAGATTTGAAGCTCTCACGAGAGTTCAAGAATGCAGCTAATTCTGTGGCATCACTATATAGGCTCTCGAACTCGAAAAACACGATGCTTCGTTACAAAGGTTACCTCGAGTGTTTGGATGACGTGTTAAACATGATCAAGCTCCATAAATTAAAGAGCCAAGTGCGACCGGAACAGGAAAGTCATGAGCGTGACGAAACGACCATTATTAACGATAACAGTGAAGACGAAGACCACCAACATCATGGCGAGTTCAATACGGGAGGCCTTGACATAGAGAACTGGTGTTTGACCAAAAAGGCTGAACTTATGGGAGGAGAGAACATCAACAACGGGATATTATTTGACGACGTTGTGAATACGCAGACGGCAGGCACAGGTAATACCAACTCGGGAAACTGCGCAAGCAGTGAGACGCCCTACATCAAGACAGGCGTCTGCAATAGTAATAACAGCGCCAGCAAGCATGGAAAGTCTGAAAACAGTAATAGCAGCGACAGCCGAGCAATTAACGAAGAGTTGCTCAAGAAGTACGAGTTTACGTTGAATCAGCCAACCAACCATAAGTTCCGTGCATCCATGCCATTGTTGACTATGGATTACAAGCAAAGGCAATCTGTAGGTAATAATGCAGGTAATGGCGCTAAAATACGGTCACATAGAAGGTATTACGAGGAGGGTAGAGGCAAAAAGGATGATGATGAAGTAAAAGACGCAGATGAAGTATTAGATGAGCAGGAAGATGATGCAGCATGTGACAACGACGTGCCAATGAAGAGAAAGATAGTGAGCGGAATGCAACGCGACAATTTGAAAAAGAGCAGGCTTCCGTGAAACAGGAATCATATCAAACAAAGTGTATAGGTATAGATGAAGAGGTGACTGTCTCGTATATAGATGTTATATGCTACACAATATCAAGCATTATGTAATATGCACAGCCGATCGCTTGCGCGATGCATGCAGGTTGATTGTAGTTACATCATAATAATAAAAATAATTCGTATATACAGTCGACTACACTGGCCAATAGAAGATAACGATGATGCTTATCGCGATTAATATTAATTAATGCAGTAGATATTCAATTTACCCACCTCTTTCAGTGTACTTTTGGCAATCAATCGGCTTAATAAATGCAAATGCAAATGCCTTCAGGCAGTAATTAACCTTAGCTACCCCCATATTTCATCTATCAGCAATGTATACAGTGGGTTTATATAAATAGAAATATGGGGAGATCGAATATCGAAATAATACGTCTGACCTAAAAATCGGGGAAGCAATTGCAAACACGGGGGAAAGACCTATGTCTCACAGCTCAATTGTCTCTCGTGAAACAAATCCTTGTAACAAGTATTGTGGACAGGCATATTATTATGGTAAAATGCGCCATTACGTAATTAGTTTTTCCCGACCCAACGTCAGTGCTGACGTGAAAATTGGAAACGGAAATAGACGACGATCAATGGAGATTACAGCTACAGCATATGGTTACAGAATAACACGGACAAAAACCAAGAGATCGATAGATAAGTGAGTGAAACGAAAAAGAGGAAAGAACATAAGATATTGATAAAACAACAAGTTTTGGTGATGCTGTAAAAGGATATGTAATAATAGAGGATAGTTATGTAGATTAAAAAAAACTATAGTACAACATCCAAAGAGAATTTGAATCGTCTTTGGATTCGGAGTTTTTCAGGGCCTAGCCTTGATAATTTGTTACTTTTGAAAACGCCAGTGTCCCACTAGGGGCTGCTCATCCTCTGGATGGCAACTGAAACGTCAAAGAGCCATTGCTGCTTGCAGAGGATGCAGAGGAGGCCCGCGATTTTGTCAGGTTCGAGCTGTGCATGGACTGTGCGTGGCGCATGCTGCACCGGTTACGGTAATCCTGCTTCTCGTCAAACAGGGCAAATTTGTTCCCCCCGCAAGCGCTGTTGGGACTGGACTTAAATAAACCCATGTTATTGTTATTGTTATTGGTGTGATGTATTTGATGGAGATGAAATGATGATGATTCTAAACTCTCTTGCTCTCAGCTAGAGTGAAGAACAAGAAAACGGCAACGCAACAAAAAGATCTTATGCTATATGATCAACGAAAAAACCATACTATCTAGTGTCAAAAGTCTTTTTGATTAGAGAAAACCACACACGAAGCGCGCTCTCGGTTCTTGTGGTCAGTGAAGATATGTTCTATCTGGAGCTCATAGAAAAACAAAAAACCGCCCAGAAAAAAATCAGGTAGCAGAAGTCTGAATATATCGATAGAGATTGAGAAAAAAATCGAGGGAGTTGTGGTTTTTCACTGAAATCGCTGTTTTTTTATATTATTTTTCTCTCAGTTGCCTAAAACCTCCCTCACTAAACCTCTCCCAGCAGGAAAAAAAGCGAAGAGACGAAAATTTTTCTTCCTCACAAAACCATCGCTGCAGAAACTATGGGACGGGCGAAAATTTTTTTGACTTGGATTCTAAAACACTGACTGACGGGTAAAAGTTGTGTTTGATTTTAATTACTGGTAATCAAACAAGCTGGTGTTGTATGATATCATTGAACGAATGTTAAACATCCAGGCCTATTTGGGCCTCGATGGCTTTCACACCCCTCTGCTCTGCACCGCCTGGCTTTGTTTTCTTTAAGCCATAAACGATGATCTATGACGATCGCTGTACACAGCGTGTATCCAACCAGAAACTCCCTGTGGTTGCGAGCCCTGTGGTGGTCTTTTGCCAGTGTTTTTGTCTTTTGCGCGATTTTCCCTTCTATGTAATTGGCTGGCAGACGCCTTTTTTCTTTGTCTTTTTGTCTTTTTGTCTTTTTGTTTGACTTCAGAAGGACGGTGCACGGGATGCCATTTTGGTACTCAGCAATTTCCAAGGCATCCTCATAACTGAATACTGCTATCACACACTTGCTTGTCTTCAGACGTGCTAATGTTTCTTTCTTTTTTTGCTTGATTGTCTTAGTTGTGCTTGTTTTGCGCTTGTTTTACAGAGTCAATGTGATGGAATGTACTATTAGTGTAGATAAAGTCGGGAAATATTTTGGTGCCGGCCCCCTTTCATTGTAGTGTGTTGCTACACATTTTTGGACTAAACCCTGATCTGGGCCGCTGTAAGACCACCTTGCTGTCTGCAAATGTCCAGATGTGGCGATGAACAAGGTGCATCACAGAGTAGTTGACACTGGTTGCCCTCCCGTGAGGTCTTTATTCTACCTCATTTTGTAGTGGTAACCACTCTTTAACACCGGTTTTTCTAAAATGCCGTTCTGCATATGTCTGGATGTGTCTTGCTCTTATTATGGTTGACAGAAAGGGGAAACTAAGGGCCAAACGCAAAATGTCCTAAGTATCACATCGCTATCGGGCTATGATTAAAGTAGGAAAGGTAAATTAGGGCTCATTTGACACATTTAATAACGAAATGGTAGCCAGCTGTTACGCTATGCTGGAATCATACTGCGGCATCGTAGCTCTTTTTTCGTAATGACGTATATGATTGTATCTATGATTCTACCTATGATTCCATGCATATTCTATTTAGATTCGATCTATGATTCCATGCAGATTCCATTTATTTAGATTCTATGCAAATTCTATCTATCTGACTATGCAACTATTTCTAAAATATTTATCTCTAGCCTCTATCGCTAGCCTCTATCTCTAGCCTCTATCTCTGTATTTCTATCTGCAAAGTGTATGTACACTAATTACCTTCCCCATAATATGCAAACCTCTGGAACATTATTTTGTTATTCGTAGATGCCCCACTAATCGTAGCACCCGTAGTAACAGACTCCTTATCGATAAAATTCGTCAACTTGATCACCTTCTTGCCCTCCAGCGTGTCTATACGCAGGATTTTAGTGCCTGTTTCAGGGCCTGTGTGTTCAATATCAAAGGGATGCTTTCTCTTGTGGTCGTTCTGTATATTAACCGACTTCTCGGTCAAAGCAGCCTTCTTAACACCCTCATTTCGTTCCTTTTGATAAGAGTACTTCTGCATCAACTCTCTCAAACCAATTCCCAAATTTTCTTTATCGTCGCCTTGCGATTTATAGACAATCTCGTCCTCGAAATCACTAACCTCGCTGAATTCGTCGTCCACGTCCACACATTGCACCATCGACTGGGTTCTCCTCCCTGAAGCCGAATCTTCGGCTTCAGCTTCGGGAACAGCTTCGGGAACAGCTTCGGGGACAGTATCGACCTGGGACGGTTTTATTTTGAAGAATCTGCTGCTTTCTTTCGGTTTGTTCTTTGGCGATTGTTTGGCTGCTTCGCTGTTGATGCTCTTATGGAAAACAGAAAGACGGCTATTTATAGCGCTGACATGTTCTTGTTTCGTGCCACCGTTGCTGTCTGAAACAGTGGACACGACCGAGCGTTTACGAACAAACGACTTGAACATATCAAGCGTCCGGTACGTGTTAGGAACTCCTGGCGCCGCCCTTGCTGCAGGAGCTGAAAGAGATCTATGCACGGTCTTCTTATCCGTAACAGTCCTATTACCAGCAGCTTCACTGCCAGCTTTTAGAAGAATCTCTCGAGATATTAACGGTGCTTTACTTATAGGATCAAGGATTCCCCTGGCAATTTTCAAATGCATGTCGTTAGCCAACAAGTCGCCAATACACGAACCGACAACCTGTCTCTCAAAATCGCTGTCCAAAGCATCCAATGTAAGCTCGTTTAAACATGTGATTTTTCTGCCAGCAGGATCAAACACTCTCTGGTACAAAAACGCGAGATTTGCCCGTTTGTACTCACTGAGAAAGTCCGTGGGCACAGCTACGCCTTCTAGTTTTAGCTTCAGAACAATCTTCTCCATAGAGTCCTGAAACTTCACTATTTGTATTGCCTTTTTGACACCGTATTTGGGAATTCCGTCGGTGTAATCGCACCCGCTTATGCATGCAATCATGCGCAACTGATGGTCGTCCATGATTCCTATCGGAGCATCGGTCACGTTCTTGAAATTCGAACGGTTTACCTCGATTACCGTGTGGTCGCGATCGTTGAACTTAGTCAAAAGCCGTTGACAGCCAAAGATGAGCAAGTCAGAGTCTTCAGAGAATATTCCGTCTACAAAACCGTGCTTCTCAAGGTACACCATCTGCGAGTCGGCCTCGTAGGGTGCAACTACGTACTTGATTCCTGCGGAACGTAGGTAATCGATGATGGTTTTAGCCATGTTGGGAGTCACATCGATTGATTTCAATAAGCATTCGTTGGCCTTTTTCCTGTTTCCCAATTGTAGCTGTTTCTGGCCCTCTATCTTGTGTTTCCTGCGCGCCTCGTCACGTTTGGCCTCTGTGTTTCGCTTGGAACTGAGATGGTCACCATCAAACACAAAGTAGAGTTCGATGTCAAACATCTGCTTCAAAATGCTTATTCTTCTCTGAAAAAACCCCAAATACTTGGTGGTTGGCTTGTCCATGGAGAGCTCCCACGAGCACGAGAACACAGCTCTGTGGAGCCAGGCATACCCGTCTACGGCAAAGCATTGTCCACGGTAAGCCTGCAATGATTTGGTTTCCTGGATGGATTTCAACACGGGCAACAAACCAGCGACTCCCATATTTGATGTGTATGTTTATACAGTCTATATGAGTATATTTGTCGCGTTGTATCTCCTTAAACAGCATCTAGTCGTATAATGGCTGGTGATAGTCACAGTAAAAAAGAGCAAACAGTGCTGGGACGATGCGTATTGATTACGCGTTCGTGATGAACCGTGGCGCTGGTTCCTAAAATGAGTGAAAAATGAAAAAAAAAGTCTTTGCTTTTTTGGGGTGTGAAGAGAAATAACAGCGAAAGAAAAGAACGAAGCTGGCAGTCGGTGTGGACGGGTGATTGATGCAACAGTGGTCATAGCTGTGATCAATAGCTGTGGTAAATCAAGAACACGGTATTAGTCGCGCATACTGATATTCGTATCTCTCAATAAGACAATCATCAGGTCTTCAAACTGATTGTTAAATCTACAGAGCCTCCTTCTAATAGTGGCTCTAATAGTAACTACTGCCGGTCAAAAAAAATACCATAAATCCCCAATGCAGCCCCAACACGGCCATTAATACCTTCAACAATACCTTCAGCAATACCTTCATCATTGCCTTCATCAATACCTTCACCAATTTTCTCGTATTATCGGTTCCTGTCACAGTAGCCAATCAATCGCCATAAAATATCCCAAAAAATGTCTGATCTGGCATTCAACTCCATCGACGACCAATTGTCGTCGGGCCCAAAGCCACCTAACATCAATGTCAAAAAGAAACGTCCTGCAAGGGCCTATCATATCCTTTCTCCCCAACTAGACCAGTCTCCACCTCAGCTGCCAAATATGCCCCAAAATGTCTATGCAAACTACCAAAACTCGCATTCGCAGTCGCAAATATCCAGCCTGGACAGCCACCTCAACAAACCGTTACCGCTTCCTAACACACCCGATCTATACTCCTTGCGCAATAATCACTCCTCGCAGTCGTTCAAAACCACGCTTTCTAACCCAACCTCCCCGTTCATGTCGCCCCCAGCTCCATCGCTTCTTCAGTTCCAGTACCAATCACAAGTCCAGAACGGGTTGAAAAACCAGCTGCAGGCAAATCCGTTTGGCAGTAATCCGGTTGGTCACGTGGCTCCGCTGTTGCCTGGTCGCCAGGTTAGCTCCACCATTCCGGATCCTTCGTTTGTCAACGCTGCTTTCATCCCCGATGCCACGCTATCGGTGCCCCTACAGCGCGCGCTTTTCCAGAACGAATTCTGGGACAAGATCTTCCTTACGTTTGAGAACGCATGTCCGCCTCATGCTACCACTGACTACAGAGTCACTGATCAGGGCACCGCATCGCCTAAGTTTGTCACTTCCTCAATGTACAATTTTCCCTCCACCGAATCACTACGCGCACTCTCAAAATTACCTGTCGCAATCAATCTCCGCCCGTTTGCCCCGGTAGACGAGGAGGGTGACGACCCTGTTCCTGTTGTGGACTTGACGGAGTTTGGCGGGCCGCCTCGATGCAACCGATGTCGCGCCTATATCAACCCAATGGTTCAGTTCACCCATTCGATGAAGTTCATCTGTAATTTGTGCCAGCATCCTAACCAGCTTCCTGAGGCATATGCCGCGCCCTTGGATGAGCGCTTCAAACGGGTGGATGTAGACCAAAGACCCGAGCTCAATCGTGGCGTGGTTGACTTGGTTTTGCCCGAAACATACTGGGAAGTAGACGCCAAGCAGCCGTTGCCATTGCACCAGGTGTTCTTGATCAACGTCAGTAACGTTGCCATGGAAAAAGCCCTTCCGCGTATCACGTGCGACGCCATCCGGGCGGCTCTCTTTTCCTATGATGAAGAAACCGGTGAGGAGGTGTCGGTGTTACCGAAGGGCGCCAAAGTAGCTATCATGACCTACGACAAGAACGTGCAGTTCTACAACCTTTCGAGCGGCTTGCCGGCGCCACAGGCGACCATCATGACGGATATCGAAGACGCGTTTATTCCGTTCTTTGATGGGTTGTTTGTGGACCCAGTTGAGTCGCGTCAGATCATCGAAGAGACGTTGCAGCTCATCGAGACAACGGATCGCGGCTACCGGTACTCGGAAGTGTCTTTTGGTGCGGCCCTCAACTCGGCGTTTATGGCGCTTTACGAAGTCACGGGCGGCCAGGGCGGAAAAATCACCGCCACATTGCCGTTGCTTCCAAGCTGCGGCCCGGGGATGCTCTCGCTTCACAAGTATGACGACCTTAATTTGAAGGAAAGTGAGCATAACAAGGAAAAGGTTGCACTTTCTCCGAACAACCAGTTCTATCAGGACTTGGCCAAGGCATTCTCCAAAGAAAACATCGGCTTGGACTTGTTTGTGTTTCCAAACTCGAACTTGGACCTCATCAATTCAGGTTTGGTAACATCACATACCGGCGGTTTATTGAAGCTTTATGCGGACTTCAATCCTGTTAGGGACGAACGTAAATTCATTTTTGAGTTCAAGAAGTCCATAAAAGACACCGTTGGTTATCAGGGTCATCTTAAGGTTCGGGCTTCTAACGGGTTGCAGGTTCAGGATTATTACGGCAATTTTGACCGCGCAAAGAGCAGCTCCGACCCTTCTGTAGCTATTCTCAGTAAAAACAACACTTTTGACGTGTTATTTTCGTTTGACGGCAAATTAGACCCAAAATTAGACTGCCATTTGCAGGCGGCGTTATTATACACGTCCACAAGCGGCCAGCGTAGAGTGAGAGTTATTAATCTTGTAACTGCAGTTACAGACCGATTGGTTGACGTGTTTTCGTTCGCCAATCAGGACGTGATTTGTAATCTCATTATAAGAGACTGTTTGGCCCATATTCCTCAACAATCGTTGTTTTCCATCCGTGAGTCAATCGATTTGAAAATCACCAACATCTTCACACAATATCGCAACTTTTTGGTGGAGAAGCACATTTTGCCTGCGCAGTTTGTGCTCCCTGACTCGCTTAAGACTTTGCCCTGCTATATGATGGCTTTTGAGAAGTCGAGAATATTGAAACCTATCCAATCCATGACAAAAACTAACATGAAGATATATAATCGCTACAATTTATTCAATATGCCCTTGGACTTGATATCCTACTATCTTTACCCATATATCGTGTCCTTGAATGAGCTTAATGAGGACGATTGTGAGTTCAACGAGATCTTCATGAAGTACAGACTTCCTCAAAGTCAACGTTGCACGTACAAATTAATTGGTACTGGCCAGTGTTTTTTTGCGTTCAATGGCGAGAAGATTCTCATCTGGATTGATTCCAATGTCAACGAGTTGCTTCTTCAGGATTTGTTTGGAGCCTCTTCACTTGAAGATATAGTTGAAACCGAGATGGACGAATTACCAGAATTGGAAACCGAGATTTCTCAGCAAGTCAGAAGACTTGTGGAGTATTTCCGCAAGATTGTCGTCAAGATTGATTTCTTGCCTGTCAGAATCATCAAACAGCTGTCGCCTTCCCACCTTCAGAACGAATTCTTGGAGCTTTTGATCGAAGACCGTTCGATTGATGGGTTGCCTAGTTATGGAGACTATATTTCTGGAATCCACAAACAAATCAGAGAAAACTGTTCCGAGGACTCAAAGAAAAAGAAACTGAGAAGCAAAGCTGGCGAGTTGTTATCTTTAACATCTGCATACAACAGCTTGAAGATTTAATCCATTTTATATAGCTACTTTTTCTATGGTAACTTTCCTTCCTTCCTTCCTTCCTGTATATCCTGCCTTTCTTTGCAAGAAGCATTTTTTGTCATTTCCTTCATAATATCACTTCTTTGATGTCATTCATCCAAGATGACTTTAATAGATGATTGTCATTTGATTTTCGCACGCTGTCGTTGGTAGAGTTCTGCTGATTTTCGAAAGGTCAGAATCTAAATGTTTATATAAAGAAGCAAATTAAATCATCAATATACTCTATTGAACTTATTTATATGAACGTATCAACTATCAGAAGTTATCAGGCAATTATTCAAGTATCCTAAGATGATATTAATGTCATTCATGTTTCTTTTATTCTTTTTGTGGCGGTGTCACCAAGTGGCAGGAGTAGTTCCAATGGAAAACAAAAAACTCTTGGCCGTTTATTGGGGTCAAGATACCATAGAGAATGACAATACTCATAGCGTCGCCCAGTATCTCAAAGTGCATGGTCATCCAGCAAAAATCAAAAAGCCCGCGTTGCTTGATGTTTGCAAGAATATGCAAGTGGATATCGTGGTGATCTCATTCATGTCAGAATTTCCGGGAGTCCTCAAAAAACTTTCCGATGGGACGATGCTCAGGATTCCCACTGTCGATACCTTTGAATCTACGTATTCGAACAAAAGTATGACTACTGACTACAAAATTGAGCACGACATCTTGGAGTGTCAAAATAAATATAATACATTGGTGTTTCTATCATTGGGAGGTAGTGATTATGATTATAAATATGGTTTCGATAATGAGACAGATGCAGAAGATTTTGCCCAGGCTATGGCAGACATGTTCCAGGCAGGAACATCGCTGTTGGTCAAGCCTTTTGGGAATATTACACTTGATGGTTTTGACTTGGATATTGAGCACAATAACAAGGACCCTCTTCTCTATGTCCCGTTTGTTAACAAACTAAGAACACTTTTCACTAACAGATTATATATCTCCCTGGCTCCACAATGTGTGTTCCCTGACGAGAATTTGCAAGATTTGGTGCTTGATAATCAGGATAACCTAGTAGATATTGATTTTTTGTTTATTCAGTACTACAACAACAAAGGGTTGTGCAGTGCCACTGACTCTCGGTTGTTTAATTGGGCAAATTGGACAAGCGTGGTGAACCCCGAGAAGACGAAACTATTTTTGGGTTTGCCTGCTAGCAAGACAGCTGCAGACAACGGGGGATACATCAAAACATTATCAAGACTAAAGGATATTGTAGACCCGTTAATCAGCGACACTTATTTCGGGGGTATTATGCTTTGGGAAGCATCTAATGCCATGAACAATTTTGATATTTCAACCAAAATGGACTATCTTCAAGTTACTGGGGATCTCCTCAACAGCTACAGTACCAACAGTAGTAGTAACAACAACAGCAACAATAATAGTGACCTGTACCTAAGCTCTGGTCACAAATTGGTCAAACTACAGGACAACCCGGTTATCATTTCCGTGATTGTATCCTTCCTTCTTCCATTCTTTTGCTATTTAATTTAACTTGTGTACATTTAGGGGTAGTAACATTATATAATAAACGCATCTCAACAAACTTATATAAAAAAAACTCGGTTGGTAGCAAAGTCTATAAGTGAAGCTGACTGAGCTTATATAAGACATTCAGCTAGTCCGTAAGAAAGTCAGTAAGTGGAGTTCAACGAACTTATATAAAATATTGAGTCAGTAGGATAGTCTTTTAAATGTGAAGTCTCTTTGGTAATATGGGTCAACAAATCGATCCTGCTCTTGAATTTGAGGTCGCGAAGCTTGTCTCTGGATCTGTGGCAGATCCGGCAACGGTACCGTCTTCTTTTAGAATAATGGCACTCTTTGTATCTTTTCAAGTAAGTATCGCGGTTTTTGACAGGGGTAAGGTCATTAAAATTCGAATCACTCTCTCTCTTATTTCGAGACAAAGACCCTGTTGTATTCGGATACAGTGATTCCTCTTCGATATCTGACTGGCTCTCTTCATCTTCGTCATTCTCTTCTTCTTCCATCTCTTCGTCCTGTTGTTGTTGGTCTTCTTCTTCAATAGCTTCGCAATCGGCATTAACAGGATTCTCTTCCTTTGAATCAGTCACATTCTCTGTTTTGATGAATGTAGCAGGTGACAGCGAGGATTCGCTTGTATTCAAAATGATCTCGTCGAGATCTTCGATGTCGTCGCCAGTAGAAGATTGACTGTGCGTTTTATGCGTCACAGTGGATACGGGACTGCTTGAAACTTCCCTTTTCACTTCGTTTTTGCGATGATTGTCAGCTAACGACGGTCCTTCAGCGTTCAAAACAGTCAAAACAGATAATTTCCTCCGGATTTCCACGGAGTTATGTATAGGTTTACGTACACTCGAAGCAGCATTCAGAATCTGCTTACTCTTATGAGATCCCTCATTAACATATACACTAATACCGTCTATACCTTTCGCATTCTTGTTTGGATCCACGTTCTTTGCATCATCTCGTTTTCCACTATCCTTATTGTTATTTTTCTCGTTATTGTCATCTTTGTTATTGGTGCAGCATATTTCTGTGTTATATAAGTTACTCCTACTGTTAGGGTGATTATAATTATTATGAGCAACATTACCCGAATAATTATTGCTTTCAAATCCTGTTCGTGCATCAACGTGCACTTCCTGTTTAACATTGACCAGATGATTAGAGTTTACCGGGAAGAATCTCAGCGAGTTATTAACGGTGATGTTATCTGTGAACAGCGTGAACGAATACACCTGATGATATATCTGATTGTGCGGGAGAATAGGGGACATCTTTGTTTGCTGTGGGACAACGGAAAAGTATTGTGGAGGAGAAGATGGAAGAAGAGACAGAGACGAACATGTGGACGCGGGCAGAATGACAACTTGATGACCAACAGAATTCCAAGACCCCCGTCGTTGTGAGTACTCGAAGTTTGTATTTATCATTTGTGGATTGTTACTGGGGTTGTTATTTATATTACTGTTGTTCATTATAGGTGGGACCTGGCACGCGTTGCTAGGACAGCCGATAAACGGGCCGGGATCGGAGTTGCAGATGTTCTCCAAACGCATTATTGAGTTTTGTCGGAGAGAAGAGCTTCTAATATTCTCCTCGCCCTCTAGTTTGTTCAATGACTGTTTCGTGAGATATGACATGGTCAAAGAGATGATTAGATTGTTTTTGGGAGCTTAGTATTAATTTGAAGGATATAATAATGCGAATACTCCTCTCAAAAAGCGACTAAATGTGCTGAAGGATGCGTTAGCAAGGCTGTAATTTATGCCACGATTTTGTCTATGTGTGGGATAAACGTATTTCAACATGTAAAAGAATGACAATTATTAATAGCTTGTTCAGTCTTCTTGTTTTCTTTGTCGTAAATATATTTTTTATCGATTGATGAAAAAATAAAAATAAATTTCGCGACAATAACAAAATGGATGCAACCATAACCTTAAATGGATATTCTGCCTGAACATTGCATCGCATCGCTTTATATCAGGCCTGTAGAGTAGATAGTCCCGAATAGAAAATGTGGAAAAGGGAGTTTGCAATTCTTTGTAAGAGACTTTGATTTAGTAATTGACGGATTCCGTTAGAAGACACCCATTATCGGACAAATCATATTGTTGTTGTTTAGGAAGATTACTATTCGGTTTGTGATTGTTGATTGAAGATTCATTCATATTAATTGTTCCTTATAGGAAGACAAGTGATGTGTCTATTGTTAATATAGGTCACTGTATATAGAGTATTAGTCTGTTCTGTGGTCACATAATAATAAGATTCTGAAGCTTTAAACTGAAAAAGGCGTTCTCTTCTGAATGCTTAGCGACTCAGAAATTATGCAATGTCATTCCACTAGCTCCCCTCGACATAGATGTTGATGGTATAGATGATATTGTTCAAAAGGCCATTATTCGTATCATTGAACGTTGTTTTATCCAATGTTTCTATTATTATTATTTTTTTTTTTTTTTTTGTATTTATTGTGCTCTGGAATGACTTGATGGACATAACCTCATGAATGAAATCTCCAGAAAGAAGCAAAATATACAAATATATTATATTACATTAAATGAAGCAACAAAGCACATATGGATGAAATGTAACTATATGCAATGACTAAGATAGCAATGATAAAAACAGATATATTTACGAATTCAAAATATCTAGAACATCAAACATTTGGATCATACATAGTCATATTTATGAATGTGAACGACTGAGAATCACATTACTTAGGGACGTTTGCGTTAAAAACTTCAATAACTAGGCTATTAAAAATGATTACAGAAGACTAGGAAATAGAGGATAACTACATAGTAGCTCGTATATTCTATCAACAGATTACAGGGGATGGGAGGAGAGATTTCTAGTAAACCGCTAAATTTCCTAAACATTATGTTATTACTGCAACACTGACATTCTTCCTTTTCTCCTTCCCAATCCCAATCATTCAAAAGAATCATTTCAAACCTCGTATATTCTTTTACACCTTTCTGTAGCCTCCCACCACTCCCTCTCAGCTTTCTCAGTTAGCTCGAATGACATCAATTACTTCATTCTGATAGAACCTCATTTCCAACCTTTAATCGCTGCTGCTTATCTCATTACGTTACCGGAAAAGTTTCTACTCATTTTTCAACTCATTTTCTTGCTTTGATGTTTGCTTCGATGTTCTGCAGATGTTCCCAATCCAATACCTTTGTCATTAGTATTGCCTTTTTTCAATAAATGAGGGGCCTATTTTAAGTTTTGTCATGATTTCTTAAAATGCACTAATCTACGCTTAATGGGTCTCAGGATCCAATTTTCTTTCCTTCCTGGATTTTGATTTCTTTCTTTTTTTGTCGGCTGAAGTTGTCGGCAGGTTGTGAAAGTATATACTTCATAAACCACTAACGAGTATACGTATTTTTTGGGTCCACCATGCTGCAACGAAGAGACAATAGTAGGTTACCCATCTAAGTAATAATATTGCGGAGCTGCAAGTTTGTTGAGTACTCTGCTTCAAAAGCAAAGCAGACGCACAATGCTCCAAAACGAAAAACCAATTGCATAATTAATTACTTCCAACCGGGATAAAATCTGGCTTAATGGACCAGACAGATCCGAAGGATACAGCTAAAATATACTTTAAAAATGGCTCACTACCCCTAGTTTGTACACCTCTAACTATCTATATCGTCGAAAAGCAATAAAAAATAGTACACAAAACACGACCATACAAGGCAATAACAATCAGCATAATGCAAGAATTGAAACGAAATCGATAACAGCATTAATGTAAATGCAATCAACGTACGGAAAAACGGCACGTGAAGCAACATTAGAAATCTTGCAGTGCTTTACAAAGTGAATACTAAACTGGGTGCTAAAGTGTATACCAAACCCACGTACCAAATACCATAAATACCAGCGGCTAAACCATTGCGGGCACAATCTTCGGTCACAGAAGCTTGCAAAATTCAAAAGCGGGCGCTGATTGAGTCAAAGACTATTTGCTGTATTGTGGTATGTACAGGTTGGTAAGCGGAACAGAAATTAACTCGAAATTAAATTCAAATGCAAAGTGCTGTAGATATAATCAATAGGTAAACTTTAAAAAGATACAAACAAAGTAATTTACTATGGTTGGTTTGCTTCACTTCTCTTAAAGTTCCATATCAACTTACTTGACTATAGTCACATCGGAGTGTACACTATGGCGAGCCAGTTTGTTTAGCTAATTTGGCTCCCTCAAGCATTTCATTTGTTTCCTAACAGTTCCTGTTTACTCTTTGTACACTGACTTTGTACCTTTTTTTGCTGTCTCAAACTCTTTTTGATCTTTTTAGCGTCTTCAAATATTATTTATCCAGCTATGAGATTTGTTTCTTCCTCAGGCTGCTGAAACTGTTAGTCTCTCTGAAATGAAATGTATGTATGTATGTATGTATGTATGTATGTATGTATGTATGTATGTATGTATGTATGTATGTATGTATGTATGTATGAAATTAACAGTAGTAGCACGTAGGAAACAAGTACGAACTTCTTGGTTTATGTACAAAACTAAAGACAAAGAGCGATTCGTGCATCTCACGTAGAGAAAGCAGCTCAAGTTACGCGTCTCCCAAAAAGATCGAGACCTTTCGCGGGGGTTGGTAGTGCATTTTTCTGTTTAACTCTTCATCCCGTTAGGTTACAAATCTCAGACATTTTGGCTTATGACTGTTTTTCCTAGCATGAACGACGACTCTAGACAAAGCTCTTTGCCAACATGCTCATATCACAAAGGATGAGATATACCGCAAGAAACTTATTGTGCAAACGAGCAATCTAGATGCAATCTATATGTGATCCATTTGTGGATTTGTGACAACCGTTTCTTTTAGTTCCATATTTTATACGATTTTTTACTGCTTTTTTTTTTTTTTTTTTTCTGAGGTCTACCGTGATTTCCTTGTTAAAATTCACTATGGACTCAAGGTCCCTAGGCTTTGCAGTGCTCGTATCGCACTCTGAAGCAGTGAATCAGAGCTGATCTTTTATTCTTCCAGAGAGAGGTTTTTACCATATTCACCCGTATTTACTGGTTTTGCTTGATCTGGGAGTTGACTTGTTAGGCAAAATGTAGAATGTACTCGAATGCCATCCAATAGTTCTGACTTATTTACGTGATAAATACCAGACCCTTATGCACCGTTGAGTTAATAAATAGTCTCAGAAACATCTAGATGAGATTGAATAGTTGTGAGTTATCCTTGCCTGTCTTTCATAATTATGAATTAATGTTGCTGTAGCATCAAAAAAGCTGCATGCTTGAGAGCACGGTAGATCATTTAATATCGATACTACTTTTGTAGATGCTACAGAGGAGATATGTCTGAGAGCTTGTAAAATAAATGTTATTGTCTATTAGTAATATGTAGATAGATTACAGTAGGAAAGGATGTATTTTGGGGCTGGCTATTAATTATTTCCTCTCTCCTTCTTGCGCACTCTTCTACTTCTAACCTTTTGGTCTTTGCGAGTATTTCTCCAACTGTCAACTGCTCGTTGAATCAACCCCTTGGAACGCCGAATATCAGGGTTCAATTTGCATAGTTGCCACGCTAATTCATTACAACTTCTTTCATATTTACGACGGTTGACATTTCTTGGAGGAGTTTCCACAGTGTTAGCGTCGCCAGAGGCTTTCTTCTCCGCAAGGGATAGGTCTTCAGAAAAGGCTCTGGGATATACGCAATTCTCTCTCTTGAAGTCTTCATCCAACGAATCCAAAATGGCCTCTTTCTCATTTTCGTTGGGGCAAAAAAGTCTCCAATGAACAAGCACCTTGCTTTTTGTATAGGGGAACGAAAGAACCTCACGGCCTGATTCTGGATCAATGGTAATAGTTGCAACAGTAGCTGGAATAGGACCTGGTTGGTTAGTTCTTCTTCCCGCACTAAGAGTAAGGGATGACGAAGAACTGGAAGAACAGTTGGAGTTGGATCCAGCTGATATAGCATAGGAAGGAAAATTTATTGGGGAAATGTTACCGTAATTACCATGATTTAAATTGATACCGACATTCATGCTATTCTGATCAAGGTATGATCCAGTAGGTGTCGTTGGCGAAGGGAATTGGGGGACGGCCAGTGCAATATTTGGGGTGGACTGACTTCTTTTACGAAAATCTTTATAATCGTCGCTATTAGAAGCTTTCATTATCTTCGGATTCATTTTTTTGGATATCGGAACCCTTTTGTACTTATGGTGATCATTATTGAAACTGCTGGCCACCAATCTTGAGTTCATGATAACCTGCTCCATGGTTAAGCCAGGAGTGGCATGCACAGGCAGCTGTTGCATTTGTTGTTGCAGCAGCAGCTGCAGCAAAGGAGACTGCAGGGGTATAGTTTGTGGAGTCATGAACTCCGGAGGTATAAAAAAGTTCGTATTCACAGGAGTGACAGCAGCAGAGTAGCAAGTACGCTGTGGATTCTGGAAGTTGTTGTTTGGAACACTAACAGACATTGATCTCATGAAGGAGTTATTACCGGCAGCAGTGAGTATTTGTGGATGTATCCGTGGCTGCTCTCGTTGCTGTTGCTGTTGCTGCTGTTGGAAGAAGCCCAAACTCACATTTGATGTAGAACCAACTCCGGCTGCGGCATTAACATCAATCTCTAAACCGGATGGAACTTGTCTGCCTTGACTTTCTGTTTTCACAGATATCAAGTCGGACCCGTTAGAATCAGACTCAGTGATCTGAGCAGCTTGGGCAGTACTGGTGGTATTGTAATTACCCTGGGCCTCATTAAACTGGAACTGGAACTGTTGAAGCTGTAACATTGCCTGCAAATCTATATTAGGCATGGCATTAGGTGGCTGGCCTTGAGGTACGTTCTGCTGCTGCTGCTGCTGCTGCTGTTTCTGTGGAAGAGGGATCATAGCAGGAGATGCCAACATCTGCGGGCGATCAACGGCCACATTATTGTACACACCTTGAGGAGCATTAGCATTGTTTGCACTATCGAAATACATGTTGCTATTAGGTACCACTTGAGGTCTAGCTGGGACTCCTGTTCCGGGAGACATCATCATCATCATATCGTTGAACTGAAAACCGGCATTATTATTGTTGCTATCAGTCATGTCGTTGCTATTTGGAAGAGTCAATGGATTATATATCACAGAGGAAGAGGAGGAGGCAAGTTGTGGAGGAGCAACAGCCGGGTCTGTCTGCCCTGAAGGAACATTATTGTTGTTGGAAAAATAAAGCATCACTGGAGGTTCCGGGCCGGAATTGGAATTACCAGAATTGACAGGGTCTTTGGCATCTCTACTATTCTTAGGATGATAGTAGTTTGGTTGGTTGAAAAATGTCATCATTATGAACAAGGTGAATCAGTTGCAATTACAAATAAAGAACTGTAGCTATGAGAAATTATTATAAAGATAGAAAGCAACAATATGAGAGTCTGCAAAGACAAGAAACCGAATTTTTTGGGCTGTCCACTCTATATATACATTTAATATTATACAGTATGATTAAAGTATTGTATGTCTGCAAAAGTAACGGAGTTGAAGTCCCCCAATAACTATTTGTTTGTCTGTTTCTCACTTTATTTTTATTACATATTTTAAAGTATATATGTTTAGACCAAAAGAGGGATATTAAGCTTTATATGGAAAATAAATTAGGTCAAAAAGCAGGCTAACGTAGCCCTTTCTAACTGACAAAATAAAGTCTCTTTTCAATACTCTCTTGTATTTTTCTGTTTCCCTTCTCAATTTATCTTTTTTTACGATAAGATTGAAGCATGAATTATGCATGCACAATGCATGAAGGAAGAACCTTAAATAGTGTACGCATAATGACAACAATGACTGGTTAGGCTCGTGAAACTGCTAAATTGCTGACTGTCAATAGCTATTGACAGTGGGCCATAGTTGGTTTTTGTTTGGTGGAAAGAGGGATATTAGCGGTCCTGATAGCAGTGTTGAAAAATGTCTAGCAATAATAACGAATGCGCTAGCAGCACAGCATAACTATAATACTGAAACTTAATGGATAACAATAAGGGGAACTAGTGCTATTGTATAATATCATGCCTATTTTTCGATGCATCAGATAGAGCCAACACCTCGCGGGTTATAGTTTGATTTGGCTATTGGCTATTATCAGCATTGTTTTTGTTGATCTCAAGTAAGGAGAAAGCAGATCATTATGCTATTGCATGTGAGACAGCCAGAGAAAGCATGATCTTTGCCAGCGAGTCTCTAGATGATCCACAATCAAATGATTTCTTTTCCCCAATTTATTGCCTTTTTGTCCCTTGTTAATATAGTTTTTGTAACTGAATAAAGACAAAAAGATTGTCGCAAGCAGCTTTGAGTACCGTATTACCAGAACGAGTCTTAACACGATCGGCAGCTTTTGGATTTTGCCTTTTGGGTTACTGGAAATATACCAATGAATACTCGTACCTGAAGGTAGACGGACAGTCCATCACTCCAGGTTTAATGACTGCCTATTATGGCCAAGGTACAAATAATAAATATACCGAATCCAGACGACTCAGATGTATGTCTGTTTTCCATGGGGTCTCAGATTTCACCAAAGCGGTATTCATTGCTTACATGAAAGACAGCACGCTGTAATCAGTGTACCTAGAGTGTTAGTGAGGGTGTGAGTGAAGGAAGACCTAATCAATGCTATTGTTAACGGTACCTGATAGAGCAACGTTGGTTTATTTACATTTTCTTAAGGGGTATCAAATGATAAACATTGAACACTATGATTGTGAATCTTGTTCCTAAAACCATATACAGTATCTGCAGAATGGGTAAAGCTCAGTTCCGTACCATAAATACATGTTCCTGGGCACAATGCCAATCATCAGCCATAAAGAGTTAAGAAAGAATATTCTAAACGATAATAATGTATGGTGGCAGTGGTGATTCCATGGATGTTCCTTTCTTGGTACCTACATAATGTCTCAATTCATAGTTTGAGACCAAGATATATGATAATTACGATTATCAAAGCCTAGTTCAACAACAATGCGAATGGAAGTATGCTTTCCTTGGTTAATTAAGGCCTTTATCTCCCTATTAAGAGATATTATGAGAGAAACACCCCAAAAAAGAAAGACACACGAAAAAAGTGAGACACAATGTGAACGGAAAGAATTACTACTTAGTTACATCACCGCAACCAGTCGGGTACATGCTAACGTTGTATAAGATTAGGAATGACCATGTAGGGTTGTTGATTGTTTTCGCTCATAGTTAGTTGCATCATTGTACAAATCTAATAACTGAAAAAAGCGTTACTGAAATTTGGTGGTTGTGAAACTGGTTGAGGGCGGGTCTCAGTTGGAAGCAAGTTGCAAAGATCGCCTGCAATTCTATTTGCCAGAAGCGCTTGAATTGACTCATTAGATAACCATTCTCAGAATCACCTGATTTGTAAATCCCCACAAGAGCTCGTAGAGAGAACCATTGCCATTGCTATATTGCTGTACTTTACCATCACTCTGCGGTCAAAATACGCCTCTTACGGGCAAATATCCGACCCTGATAAAGTTGTAGCTAGCTGGCGGTGGGGCCTGGACGAAAGAGAAGCTAGGTAAATGGTCATCCAGCAGGTCCATAATGTTCGTAATCTTAATGAGAACATCAAAAGCCAGGAACCTTTTTGATCGATTCGGTGTACCTGGATTATCAAAAATGATCGGCAAGGAGCGTCTAATAATAACCAGAAACATAAACAAGGAAAAAGGTACCAAAAGAGCACAGATTGAAGTGTGATCTTTTTAGTGAAGATTGGCTTTTTTGTAACTTGTTTTTAGCAGCAGGCTATTGGTGAACTATCTTGAGTGGCTATTCAGGATTCAAACTGTAAAACCAACTGCCAGCAACATGCTAACTAAAAAGGAATTGCCTAATTGATAACCAGAACCTCGAACAGTACAAAGGATATTGGAAAACAGTAGGTTTCCTGTGAAATGACAGATAGTGTTTGATGCTAGGGGAGACTGGGGATCACAAGGATGTTGTCAGCTAGTATTAGGCGAATCATGATTACTAGCAGGTATTGTTGCGTGAGCGTCTACATGAAGCTATAATAATGGTGGAATCTGCTATCTACAGGGATTATCCAGGGACAAATATGCTACCTTTGTTTTGGGCTACATCTAAATTAGGAGGTGTCTCCGCACACTGGATCTCTGCTGGCCTAGCATGGTAATTTAATTAGACAGAACAATGAATTGGTGACAAGACATGTGTCTATCATGACATCAACCAAGAGCATGGTGATATTTCCCGCGGGGGACTCTCGTGCGCGAGGTTTGCGGGTGGGCTCGGAGGAAAACCCCCCGCACAGTAGTGTTTGTTTTTACCTGGCTCATCGCCCACCCGCGATTAATCAGATTTCTCCTCACTCACATGAGATACGAAAATATTCTCCCCAATTTGAGAAACCTTAAATCTGAAAAGAGGATCCATACGGGTGGATCCACCACCATCGCCCCTCTAATTGCATCCAACATACATAATAGAATAAATATAGAAATAGAAATATATTTGATTAGACCAGCCCATACAAAAAAAAAAGAAAGCAAAAAACAAGAACACAGTACTAATTCTTGACAAAATTAACGCCCTTGGCAATGTTGCCCTCGAGCTGGTCGATGGCCTCGCCAAGCAACTCCTTCTCGTAGTTATCAATCTTGTCCAACACCTTGTAGTCGATGTATTCAACACCGTTCTTGCTGAGACCAACAGGGATGGAGAAGTAGTCCAAAGACCCGCCTATTCTTTCCCTGAGCTCCTTAGCCCCGGGAATAGAGTCATCCTGTAGGTTTATGTAGATGGATATTTCCTTACTGGCAACGTAGCTCAGGAAAGCGGTGCCCTTTGGGTTGGAGTTGATGGCTTCAAACAAGCGCTCAACCAATCTGTAGGCAGCAAAAGCCATCGACAACGTGGCCGAGCCCTTGCCGTCTTTGGCCTTGACAACCTCATCGCCACCGTACTGGACGCGGTAGACAAGAGCCTCTTTGCGCTGCTTCTGCAAGTTGTGGTAGATTTGCGGGGCGCCCACAGAAAAGAGGGGAACGATTGTCGTTCCAGAATGGCCACCAACAACAGGTATATCGTAGTTGCTGGCGTTATCGTCGCTGTTGTTTTCGTTCAACTGGGAAATAAAGGTGTTTGCTCTGACCGAGTCGAGCGACGTGACACCTAGCACCTTGCGGGGGTTGAAAACCCCGTGCTTCTTCAACACCTGTGCAAAAATAGGAACCGTGGAGTTGACAGGATTCGAGATCACCAACACAAAGGCGTTTGGACAGCTGTAGGCCACGCCTTCCGCCAATCCCGAAACGATCGAGGCATTGATATTGAAGAGATCGTCTCTTGTCATGCCAGGCTTTCTAGGGACACCTGCAGGGATGATCACGATATCCGAGTTTTTCAAGGCATGTGCCAACCCCTCATCGACGCCGTTAGCATCAGTGGTTTTTGTAGGGGCAAAGCATTGGACCTTTGCTCTGGTAGAGATGTGGGAGATGTCAGCAGCAACACCCTCAACGTTGACAACATCATAAAGAGATAACAAACCGACGTTCGGGTTGAGCTTGACCAAAAGCGACAAAGGTTGGCCAATTCCGCCAGCAGCACCGCAAATAGTGACCTTCATTTTGATTTATTGGTATTTTTAGAGATGGATAAGGACAAACAGGATATTGGGATAGTAGAATAGTGTGGTAATACAATATGACAACTACAATACGAATATCAACGACAATCTGCGACGATTCTCATCACTATTTATAATTTTCATTCTTAGCTAAATAAATTAAATAAATTTTCTCCTTCTATACATGAAATATCCTCATACAGAATAACCCCGATGACTTTCTTGCTATTTACTTATCTTTGTCATGAAAAATATTATGTAATGTTTTTGCTCATTGTGTGTGTCATTGCAGACGTCATGCGTTGCGTCGGTTTTTCCTCGGAAGTCCTAGGCGGAACGGCCCAGGGAGCGGGGGCACACAACCGCAATCACCCGCAAAGCAACGCAAACACACAACCAGTTGGCACTCAGACATTTGCGCCATAGGCTAATGTTTGATCCACGACTACCGGTTATTGTAGTTATATCTATTGTAGACAGCTCAGATGTCGTAAAGCTTCTCGTAGAAACACCCATCCGACCCCCAAAACCCAACCAACCCCGTGGGCATCCACCCCCCCTTGCCAGCCAATTTCTCGTATTCGGCCAGCAATGCCTCAAGCTCCTCCCTCAGAGTCTCAGGTGCACCCGCAACAAACCCACGCATGCAAAGTTCCCCGTTATTATTCTCATTAACCAAATAGTTTTCTCCTAGTAAGCGGAAGTCAATACACTTCATCTCCACAGTCACACTGCTTACTCCGCAGTTCTGATACCGTAGACTATTGTCCGATAGCACCGCATTATTATTATGCTCTTCCGCCATACTGGTTCTGTAGTCGTAAATGTTGCTTGAAAAAATAGGGCCCACACTGCCTTCCAAATATCGCTCGTTCACAATATGAGACCCCGTGACGATTCGCATCAATTGGAGATCCTCCTTGGTTAGGCGCTCTTTGACGATGTTGTTGATCATCTCGCTGTAGATGATGCGGATGCGTTTAAACTCGTCGAATTGTCCGTAGCGATTGAAGATGCGCTTTTCTGTAAACATCATTTGACTTCTGCCCACCATTATCCGCTTCCATTGACTCCATTGCGCAACCTCTCCGTAGAGAGACTCAAAGAGATATAAATGTAACTTCTTTAAATAACTCAGAGACATTACCACAATGAGATTGCTGGTGCTGGTGCGATTCGCCTGCACCAACAAATCGTAAATGCCCCTCCCCAATTTCATGGCAATTTTATTCTCTTGGACCTCATCGTCCAACACCGAAATCGCCTTTTTCTCGTCCATAATCGGCTCGCTGACAATGTTGATGGCCACACTCTGAAGAATTCCGGCCAACAACTTGTTGAGCATCCGGTTGGTGGACTTTTCGTACATCAAAAGCAACTCGTCCTCGCGGTACTTCCAGAGCTCTTTTACGGGAATATTTTTCACGTTGCTTGCCACACTACTCATTATCATGCGGTTCGAGAAGCCGGTTGTCTTGAAATTAGTGGTTTCCCTGAAGATCGTCTCGTTCGGAGTTTCATCGGGATTGTGTAGATCGAGTTTCTCCATAAACCGGAAACATCCTGCTAGCGACAGATTTTCCGCTGAGGGGTTCCAGTGTATCACGTTATACGGACCCACAGCTATCACCTCGTCTTTGGCCGTTTCACCATCCACCAAAACGATGTATTTCACGCCAACCGGACGGTTCCTGTTGATCAAATTACCCAAGTTCTTCCGATCCGTAACGATAATGTCCGAGCCCACGATCGGCTCATAAGGCACATATTCGTGGCTGGTATGAACCTGAATGTTGTACAAAAGACCCGTCATCATAAACAAAAAGCTGTTGACGCTGTTCATCGGTAAAAGAATACTCATCTTCATGTGTTTATCCGTTATTTTGGCCCCGTGCGTATGCTTCTCCCCAGTTACCAATTCCACAATATCATGATACAATGTCTCAAAGATTGCGTTCAATTCGAAGTAACTTTTCTGATACTCAAGCTTGTACTTCTTGTTGAAGAATTTGACCCCCGTTGCGTAGTCGTTGTTGCTTTTCAATCTGTTCAATGCCACCTGCCAGATATCTCTTACTGTTCCGTCTCTGAGCTCAAAGCCTTTGGCAATTGAAAGCCCGTGCACTAATCCACACACCTCATGAGGAACGTTACGTGATCTGTATATCGGTGTCTCGTTGTCTGAGCCTCTAATCTTCGAAATGCTGCTCTGTTCGTTGAGTAGGAGCTCTGAAATATCCTGCTGGGTGTCTAGATATTTACTATAGGCCACTACCACCACTATAACACCGCACAAAATCGTGATAAGCCACTTGTCGTCCAACATCGCGTCCCCTCTTTTTACTGTTATGCTAGCTCAAAGAAAGTGGATCAGGTGTGTATATGGCTGCTGAATCAATGAATGCAATTAGAAACTAATTTTCACCTCCGCTAATATATATTGAAAATCTAATAAAGGTATAAACCCGGTCGTATAAAATAGCGGTAATAATGGTGGCATGAGAGTACATGGTGTGGGGGTGTTGCCCCACATCCGTGCATTGGCTTGGTGACTAAATTTCGGTAAATTCAGCCAATCAAGAGCATGAGTGATAAATGTTTTGACTTGTCGACATATCGATCAATAGAGAGTATCGTAGAGCACTACTAGAACAATGACGCAATTTCGCATCTCGGAGGACAGGCAGGTGCCGGTCAGGGGCATCATATTCGACATGGACGGAACGTTGACTGTGCCTCAAAACTGGATGTTTGGTTAGTATATATCTCTAATAACTTTAAGGAATTACCTCAATCACTAACACATTCGAAGGCGAAATGAGACTGGCTCTTGGCATCGATAAACAGACTGATATAATCCATCATTTGAACAGTTTGACTGGGGAAGAGCAAAAGAAGGCGTCCCAAGATGTTCTCGACATAGAAGAAAAGGCCAGAAGATTAATGAAACCACGGCCTGGATTAATAGATCTCATGACGTATATAGAAGGCTCAACCGGCTTGAAGAAGACAATCTGCACAAGAAACAACATGGATCCGGTCGACCATCTTCTAGCAAATTTCCTTGACGGCGTGGTTTCTTTCGATGCTCCCATCGTCACGAGAGAATTCCATCCTCCCAAGCCAGCTCCCGATCCAATTCTAAATATTGCAAAGGAATGGGAGCTTCCAGTAGACCTGTTGATCATGGTTGGGGACTCTCTTGACGACATGAGGGCCGGTAATTCTGCCGGCTGCGCTGCAACTGTGTTGATCAGCTCAGAGGCCAATGGACACCTTCATTCTGCGCCCGAAGTATCGCTCGTGATTCAATCGTAAGTACTGAATTGACAGACAATTTAACTAAGAGACATAGGACCCCATACTAACATCTAGCCAGCCTTGACGAGCTTATCGATTTGCTAAAATAGACATGCATCTATAGATACATACAAAAATATGGAATAGAAATGTATACTTTATTAATTTTTTAACCTAAACAATAGGAACCTAATACTCGTCAAAAGTATCAGCAACACCTCTCCAGTACTTGAAAAACCCAGAGAAAAACTTAACCCCCAATCCGACATCTTTGGACCCAACAGTTGCTCTGATACTATGCATAGACCATTGGGCAATTCCCAAATCAATGGTTCTTGCTCCGGTTTTACTACTGATGTAAGGACCAATGGTACCTCCAGAACGAGAGTCGTTTCTGATGTGGAATAACTGCAACTTGTCTTTGTTCAATCTGGCAACCTGTTCAATGATGGCTCTTCCAGTAACATCAGTTGCCATTGCTCTCTCATCAAATGCAATGGTCATACCGGTGTTCAATAAAGGTTTATGGTTTTCTAAGTAGAAGTCAGCAAAATTGGGGTTCACAGCATGGCTGACATCTGCAGAAAGAATCAATGTATTGGCATATGCAACCTTGACCAATGATGTCAATGATTCGGTAGTGGATTTGCTCTTGAACACGTCCACGACTCTTTCAACGACAGATTCCGATAATCCACCCTGAGCACCCTGTTTACTTAAAGACCCGATTTCCTCATTATCATACAAAGTAACAACATTGAACTGATCTGCAAGAGACGTAGATGCAGTCTTAGCTGCCTTTAAGTAGTCAAGCAACCCGTAAATAGCAGTGAATCCACAGATTCTGTCATCGATTCTTGGTGCGTAAACGAAATCTTTCTTGATTCCTCCAAACGAACCTTTTTGTCCATCGTAGATGTCCAAGTCCAATTGGACCAAGTCTTTGACCTCAATTCCAGCCAAATCACTGATAAATCTCAAAAGACTCAAGGAATGCACTCCGTACAAAGGCGATGCTTTCTCGGCTTCCGTTGGTGGGACTGGCTCCTCATCAGAGCTGTTGAAAGCAATCACAGGCACGGCTCTAGTTTCTTTGTTGAGCAATCTTTCGAAGGATACTCCGAAATGTGGAGCCAATGATGGGATATGGGCAATTGGATCAGGCGACTTAATAAGCTTGGCCTCGATCTTCCCGGTCTCTTTGTTTTTGAACAAAACTTTACCACCGATATGCAAATCACGGTCCCACCACAACTCGCTTATAGCCCCGGCATATGGAGCCACTCCCAAGAGCTCAAACCCTTCGACCGAATGTCTGACGCTGGATGGCTTCAATTTCGTGGTGAGAGCATCGATATGAGCACCAATAAGCCCAACACCTTTTTCTGGGGTCCAGGATTCGCCAATGGTGAAGGCCGACAAACTGGTGTAATTTCTGGTGGTGTAATATTTTCCTGGAGCAATTCCTGCCCAGCTTTCACGCTCGCTCAAGAACTTGAAGCCTTGCGACTTCAACAAATTACCGAAGTATTCGACCACATGGTAGATGGTTGGATTTTCGAAGGTGAAGTCAATGTATTCCTGCGAATATTTCTGGAAATATTTGGCATCTGCAGATACACTAGGGCTGCTCAAAAGACTATTGTGCTGGATTTCTGGCAAAGAGGCTCTTTTTCTCGAGGAGGATCTTGATGATAACGGGGTTAAGACATCGAAGTCGCTGTCCTCGGATTCCTCCTCGGATTCCTCCTTGTAATTGATGCTTGGGTTAGCATGTTCTCTTATTTTCTCGGTGCGGTGATGCATGGTGCGTCTGGTGCTTTTTTTGGAAAGAAGCTGCAGCTGTTGCTCGAAGAGCTTTGTGAGTTGGTCAATAGAGGCCTTGATTTCTTGGACGTCGCTCATTTTTCGATGGAAGGTTTACTGTTATCTGTTGTTACAGGTGATAAAAAGATAAGAAAAATCCTGATAAGGATAAGGGAATCAGCAGGTATTTATATAGTTATCTGCCAGCTTTATATCGAGAAGTGCCGAAAAGGCTGGCTCCACAAGTTTGAAACACTCTTTACTACGAGGAAAGCTTAAATAGGCGGCCCAAAGAAAAAAAGCGGCCTGAAGGAATGGCTGGAAGCAGTATAGTCGTTGAAAATTGCCACCTGGGGCCACCGTAGCAAGGTTGGGCTGGGTCGCTGAAAATTATCCAAAAGCAGCCTACGAGGGAAAGTTTAAACGGAGCCAGACCCAAGGAATCTATCTCGAAGCCGAGGTTTAACTTTATCAAGCCACAGATGAGTTATCTATCTACGTTTTCTTAATGGATAGATAAGTGTTTGAGACAATCCAATCAGTTGTAGTGAAGCTAGATCAATAGGTCAGCGAGATTGTAGTCGTTCATATTTGTTGATACAGAATGCAATTATGAAATAATACGATAACTTACATAGCCCATACGACAGCTCACACGATAACCTCATATTCTTACGCAATATTATCAACAAATAGCCCCATCATAACAGTCTGTATATTAATTATTATATCACCGACAACACCCAGTCGTTTATTTTCTTCACAAAAGCTTTTTTGTTTGGCAATGCGTGCGCCCCAAAATGAGTCAACACAGTAGAGGTCCCCGGGGCACAGAATCGGTCTACAAAGGCCAATGACCGGTCTTTGGAGATCACAGCATCCAAATCTCCAACAATGGTCAACGTAGGAATAGTGATTCTGCGGCTTAAGTATTTAGCGTTGACAGACTCATCCTTAACTACGTAACCGGCTGCGAAAATTGCAAACTTTAATGGGTGAGGGTTTCCTAGGGCCTCAATATTGTTGACCAACAATTGGGTGAACGCTGCGCCCTGCGAAAAACCAACAATCGCATCAATTGGCCCATTTTCTTGGATGAACTTCTTGATGTATTCAAAGGAAGGCTCCGGATCAAACACTTCGTCACCAGTCAACCACCACCCACGCAACTCGAAGTCGTTGGTGGTTTCTGAAGGCGGCACTTTGAAGGTGGCATCCAAGTATATCACCTCAAAATGGTCCTCGTCTTCGAATATTTTTCGAAGCTGTGTGGTTTTCAAGCGGAAAATCGCAGCATTCATGGCAAACCCATGGAGAAACAACACACGCAACGTCATTACTAGGAATCTGTACTCTATAATCGATAAAATCTACTACGCAGCCAACGCCTACGAAATTAGAATGCCCAGAAAATGACAGGATGCCATCGGCCTTTTATATACTATCACCAAACCCGGTACTCTTAGGAGGATTTGCTATCAAAAAAAAAAAAGATAGACAAAAAAGGTAAAATTTTTTTGTTGGATTTTTGTCAGAAAATCATGCTGGGCAAATCGATTGAGGCAGGCATGCTGAGAGATGCCGAGGCTCCGAAAGAATGGCCACCAGACTTGTCGCAGCAGTCTCAAAAAAATGCACGTGTTTTGATCCTCGGGAGACCAGCAGACTTCTAGCTCGTATGGAAGACCATTATGCGACGCTGCTGAGACTTAGGAAGCAAAGTCGTGCCTCATATGCACGCAAGGAGTTTGCCAAAGGGGAGCAGCTATCCTTGACAGCGCACGATGCGTTTGACAAGGCTACCAGGCTCCGAAACCAGATCCAGATACGGATCTTCCGGGCTAATAATTGCGGCAGAGAGATCAACGAGATCGATCTTCATGGTCTTTTCGTGCAGGATGCGAAGGACATTTTACAGCAACGAATACATAACGACATTGTTTCAAATTTTGCACGATTTAGAGCCGATGGCAAGCAGGATGCCAGAAGATTGTATATTATCACAGGACGGGGATCCTCGTCGCCATCTGCTTCTCTAGGCGAGGTTTCGGCCATGAAGTTTGCGGTGATGCAATTGCTTAGGAAATTGAAATTCAATTTCCACACCGACCATAAAAACAAAGGCGTGGTGATACTTGACTACTCGCAGATCCCCATTGAATACAATCATGGATTCTTCTACCCAAACGTTGAGTGGGAACGGTGCCATGTCAGAGGCATTGCCAGGCAAGATGGATGTCTGCCTCACTAAATTAGTACCACAAAACTGCTAATCGCACCCGCCCGCTTTTTCATGAAAAATTTGTCTCGTGAAATATTTCATTTTAAGTAATGTCTCTTTGTCTACTAGCAACCCGTTATAAACACCTATGCTTTGATCAATATAACTATCTCTTGTATCCAGATAATCTTGAACAGTTTGCACGATCAACCATCGCTGTTTGTTGTTACAGCTAACTACGATCTGAAGATTAAGTGAGAAATACCTTACGGTACCAATTGCTGGTTCGTGTAGTTACGCACTTTGGTTCTCGATAATAGTACCTTATTGATCCGTCCTATTTAGTTTATTTTAATACAAGAAATTATATTCTATATACTCTCGACCATTGAGGAGTCTTTGAATTAAACGACAGATAATAATTTAAATAAGGATGACCGACGTCGAATCAGATACTCCTGTTGCCGAGCCTCCTAAGGACGTCGTGAAGGAGACGTCTGTTGACGCGGAGAAAGTATCGACCTTTGAAAAGAACATCAAGCGGTCGAAATTAGACACCACAGGCCAATTGGAGGACAGAGTCAAAGAAAACCCACGCGACATCAAAGCGTGGCTCTCCTTGATACAGAAGATACGGGCCAAGGATAAGCCCGAGGAGATTGAGAAGGTGTATGAGGAGTACTTGAAGCACTTTCCAAACAGTGGAGATGTGTACCTCGATTACATCAACTACGAGCTCTCGAAGTCCGAGTTCCGGAAAGTAGAGGATCTATACGAACGGTCGCTCACGGAGTCATTGAACATCAATCTATGGAACAACTATATCGATTATGTGCGCCGCAAAAACGATATTGTGACAGGAGGACAGGAGGCTCGTGGCGTGGTTTTGCAGAGTTTCGACATTGCGCTCCGTAACGTCGGTATAGATATGGATTCGGGGGCTATATGGGAGGAATACTTAGAGTTTATTGATCAATGGAACCCGATATCGCGCTGGGAGGAGCAGCAGAAGCTCGATTTGAAGCGTAAAGTGTTTAGACAGTGTGTAGTGATCCCCTCTCATAAATTGGAGGAGTTATGGAATAAATACACTGCTTTTGAGAACGATAATAACGCATCAACTGCGCGCAAGTTTATTTCCGAGCTCAGTGCCCAGTACATGTTGGCACGCACGTGGTACAAGGAGTTTACTAACCTTTCCAAGGGGATCATGGCCATAGGTGAATTTGTAGGCGAGGACGAATCAGAGACTAGTTTGGTTAAATGTTACAAGGTATGGATCAATCTTGAAAAGCAAAACAAATTGAATTTGACCAATAAGAAGCTTCTCCACACGAGAATCGAGTTTGCCTACGCGAAAACCACCCAACGGTTCAAATTCAACCCGGACATCTGGTTTGACTATGCGCAATTCAAGTTGCACGATTTGGGGAAGCTTGACGTCCAGGCGGCAGGGAAAAGCGATTCGGGAAGCAGTTCGAACGCAGCCCTAGCTCAGACTGTAAAAATTGTCGAGGAGGCCCTAAAATACAACCCATTATCCATTTCGTTGACGTATCTAGCAGCCGAGCTTTACGAGCTCGAGAACAAGGAGGACAAAATCACCTCGAGTTTTGAAAGCTTGATTTCCCGCGTGACCAAGGAGTACGACCAGATTGTAACCGACGAGCAGTGTCTCCTTAACGAGGTCAATAAGAAGGTCAAACTGGACGAGAATCTGCGCAAACGCAGAAAAATCGAGCCTGAAATACGTGATGATGACGACCATGACGACGATGATGATGATGACGAATACGATGTTGATGGACAGATAGGTCTTCCTGATGAGGACGAAAAGATGAACGAGGACGAGAGTCAGTACACTACTGCGGAGGATCTTGCGCAAAACAGAAAGTGGTTGAAAAACCTACAGTTGAACAAACTCAAGCTTGAAAGGTTCACGACCTCGATCTACATCAACTACATTAAGATAGCGAAAAGAGCCATCAAAAAGGCTACCGCAAGAAACATCTTCAAGGATGCGCGCAAGAATTTCAAAAACCTCACATGGCACATCTACTATGAGGAGGCGATCTTCGAGTATAACACGTCAGCAAACTCCCAGAAAGGAACCAACATCGCCTTGAAGATCTTCGACATGGGGATGAAGAACATCAAGATTAAGGACCCGAAGAATTTCGGGTTTTTGGTGGAATATTTCAAGTTCTTGATCTTGGTTAACGACTACACAAATATAAAGTCGTTGTTTGAAATATGTATCAAGAATCTTACGCTTTCAAACGACATCAACAAGAATGACCCCGAACAGGTATTTGAGCAGCGCGCCAGACGCAAGGCCTTGAAGAAGTTGTATAAGCTCTTATTGAGATACGAATTATATAACGGAAATCTATCGTCTATTGACACTTTGCAGAAGAGATACGAGTCAATTTTTGAACGCGAATCTAAATTGTACATTTACAGTCAGACGTTCAAGGAGTACAACGGATTGAATCTCATTAAGGAGTTTGATTTTGATGTCAATTCTGACGACATCTTCTCTAACTTACATAACTACAACACAAACATCAACTCTGTTTTGTACAGACCGATGATAACTAGGGCCAAAATTGCGTCTAGATACGGAAGAGAAGGAACTTCGTCCAACAGACAAAATAAAGACGTCTACAACAAAATCAGCCAAGAGAACCTCTTGCATATGAGCTATTCCGATGACGAGTCAGATGACAGTGATGACGAAGACATGGCCATTCAGAAGTGCGAGATATTGAACAATTATGGATTTGTTGACCGTCGTAAACTATTTTCCCAGTATCTTCTGGCCAAGCCTGTTCTCATCAATGAAGAGAGTTCAGGGTACATAGCCCCTATTAGATCTTCTGGGTCCAAAATGACGCGTGATGACTCGTATAGACCTGACGAAGACCAACTGGCACAAGGCCTTCAACTGCAACCGCAACTGCAGCAACCGCAACTGCAGGACGAGGAAGATGACGACTATTTCCCTGAAGCCAACGATCCAAGCGGGATTGATAACAGAGGACCGTTTGTCTCGGATAATGTGTATAATTTATTAAGAGTTTTGCCCCGTTCCTCGTCGTTCAAGCAACAGACCTTTGATTCAAAAAAGGTAGTTGATTTACTTCGTGGGCTAGAGCTTCCTAGTAATCTTTAGTACTATATGGTGTTACATAATACAATTCTGTATAATATTTGTGTAGAACTTTATATCAATAACATATAATAAAAACATAATCTCTATCTAGCCTTCTAATCTCTATCTAAATCTAAAATGCTCATTTGACGGTCCTTGACCACTTTTTCACACACCCATGTTGACGCATACATGTTGACTCTATCGATAGAGAACCCACTCCATCTTGTCGCAGCAGCATGGCATTTGAAACCCATCAGCTCGAACTTGGCGATATACCAAGGCACGCGGGCAGCAGATCTCAATAGCACTTTACCATTGTTGCTCAAAGCACTGTAAAGAGCTTTAATTTCATCCATGACATCTTCGCCCTCAGGGTCGAACCAGTCCATGTGGTCCATTATCACGGCAACTGTGATGGTTTTCTGGGTCAATCTTTCAAAGACATCCTTTAAAGTATCTGTATGTAATCTAATGCCGTCCAATGGAGAGTTATTGTGGTTTTTGATGCTCGATTCGATGTCTTGAGTAGAAATTCTATCAAGCTTTTTAAGACGACTGAACCCCTCTTCAGTCAAGTAATCTGGACAGTTATGCTTCTCATAATGTCCAGCCAATGTCAAATAGTAGAAGTAATTATCCGACGAGATCAACGATCTCGACACGATTGGATTCAAGGTATCAATGATGTATTGTAGGATGGAAGTATCCATCATAGCAGCCTGATTAGCTGGAACACCAAGAGCTTTCCACAAGAAGATTGGGTTACCAACAAAGAGTTTACCAACAATAGTAGAAAATAGCACAGGTTTGATAGACTTTTCCCAGATTTCCTTTTGCTTATCAAGAGTGGTTGCTTTACAAAGTTTCTTGACACTGTCGGTCAATCCAGTCAACTTGAATACCCATTTGGCCAATCGAAGAGCCCATCTTGTGGATCCGGTGTCATAGAGACCGTTTCCGTTAATATCGAAGGTTTTTGGACCACGTTGCATCCAGTACTGGAACGCGTTGGATGAAAGATGTGGCGAGAGCTTCTTGACCAAGATTTCTTCAAAGTTCTTGATCTTTCCTTCTCCAAACATAGCCCAGAACTGCTTGAATGGAAGAGCTCTAACACCAGCCATTTTCAACTCGATTAAGTGCCCCTGGCATGGGTTTAAGTCTACACCGTGGATTCTTCTTGGAGGATCAGGCAAGGTGGCATACGACAAGATATTGTCACCGGCACTGGTGATAGCTAAAACTGTGTCCTTAGAACTGAGGTTCAATATTTTTGCATCCTCTCTTGGATCTTCCCAGGTAAATGCGTAGATGTATTGGTTCTTGAACTGTTCTATCAACCCATTGAGCTCATCATAGTACACTCTCCATACTTCTTTCTGGTAGAACAAGGATGGGTAAGGAAGGCCTCTTTTGACGTTGGACAAAGCTGCCTCCAATG
This sequence comes from Saccharomycopsis sp. yHQL182, assembly GCA_030490795.1. Classification (NCBI taxonomy): domain Eukaryota; kingdom Fungi; phylum Ascomycota; class Saccharomycetes; order Ascoideales; family Saccharomycopsidaceae; genus Saccharomycopsis; species Saccharomycopsis sp. yHQL182. The sequence goes on along the minus strand of JAKVQV010000002.1, from coordinate 1,272,601 downwards.
CCTTACTGATAGGGATTTTGCTTCCCGATTTGTAAGGGTCGGAAGATGAACCATTTTCAATTGAAGGGGCCAAGTATGGAGATTCTGTGGCCAAACAGTTGTAACGGTGTAATAACTGGGAGTCGTGGTTCTTGTTAACACCAACCCAGATATAATATGGAATATTTCCAAGGTATTTGTTGTAGCAGTTTAACGATTTGACAGTTCCAAACCGATATTCTAAATATTCCCTTCTAGATGGATCAAGGAACACTCTGTCACATTCGAACCAGATTCTCCAGAACGTTCTGTAAATCCACGGAATGTGACGATCAACAAGACCACCAAGGGTGTTGGTTCTTCCCACAGATGTGGCCGAGGATTGGACACCAAAATCAACAGAGCAGATCATCCCGTTGCTTTTCTTCAACAAAGTGAGAGCATGGTCAATCGCAGAGTAATAAGGAGGGATCATCGAGAGAGAATAGCTGAAGGTGATCAAATCAGCCACGCCCTGGCTCTTTGGGTCAGCAATAGGAAGCTCAAAGTCACAAGCATCTCCGCATATTATATGGACGTTTTTCCAGCCGTTTTTTGCTCTTCTTTGTCTGGCAACATTGCACAACGAAGGAGACAAATCAACAAGATAGATAGCCTTGAAAGTCTTGTTGATAGGGGTGACATACTTGTCCATCTTCTCGATATTCAAGCCGGTACCTCCACCAATATCGATCCAGACAAGATTGGTCTTCTTTCCGACATGTGCCATTGCAATCTTCAAGGCATTTTCTCGGCCTTTTAAAAGGTATTCTCTGGTAGTATCGTAAACATGAGCCTGTGTTTGGTAGAAGCTCTCAAGACTATTCTGATTGGTGCTACTGTCAGAGCTTGCAGAAGCTCCTTTCTTCAGAAACTTTTCGACAGTGAAGGGCTTCACGAAACAGGCCCAGACAAAGACGAGAAATGAATAGGCTTTGTTATTGGAGTAGAAGAACAAACTCGAGGAGAAGAAAATTGTTGAGATAAGAATGAGTTTGGTGGAGTTTTTAAATCCATCCGGCTCGTCAACCAAAGTGTTGACCTGCGATAGAGTGGAGTTCATTGTGGCATTAAGTGATGGTAATTTATGCAAATATCTACAGGACCATATATATTCCTAGTTCATAGATCTACAGACCAATTCCAGCAGACATACCTATATATACTAATTTCTGACACTACAAGCCTATACACTAATTTCATTGGCTCTACACCTGGTCTCGCCGGGGTTCCACAGCGACACAGGTTCAGATGGCCCGAAAAGCCAAAACGGATTTAGATAATGCAACAAGTCATTCTTTCTGGGTTATCGCTGTAGATATCGCTCCCAATGGTTAGTTCGTGATGGTTGTTCCTTTGTGGAGACCCACGCGAGCTGCCAAAACTGATTCATGTTGAAAAATGCTAAGGACGATTTTCCTTATTTTCACACACACGTGCTGCAACTGAGTCGATTATACTACGAGCTGTTGAGCGATTGAATGATTGAGCTATCAAGCCATTATACCATTACGCTGAATGTCACATGGAAATTACAGACATGTTTATTGTTGCCGGTAGTGGCACATTATATAGTATACACGTTATTATATCATGGGTCGTGAAAAATCCAACAATTCGACACGATGCAGGCCTAAAAGGATTTTTCACCGACCTTTTTTTTGTTAGAACACAGATATTGTGTCTTTGTTAGTCCTCTTTCAAACATCACCACCGTCGTTTCGTTCTAACTCCTTGAGAAACTCGTCGTCGTCTATATCGTCGTCCAACTCTTCGATCTGGATATCGTCAAACTCCTCTTCTATTTTCCCTGCATTATCCATTCCAGCCTCACCTGTAGAAGTACCGCCGTTTTGGTTTGTGATCTGATGCGTCTTCTTTTGATATTCTAGTAGCTGCTCGTAGTTCCAGACCGAGTTCTCGTGGTCCTTTTTCTCCATTGGCTGGGCCATGGCTTTCAAGAAGTTCTTTGCCGTAGCTATAGCCATGTCAATAGATAAACTGATGTCTGCCTTGGCTACATTTTGGGCTATCCATCTTGGAAGCTGGTCAATTTTAAACTGGAATCTTCTGTCCGCCAACACCATGATCCCGTAGTCCTCCTTTCCTCGTAAAACTCGCCCTAAACATTGAGCTGCATGTCTCATGGCATCAAACGATAAGAAGTCTTTCTCACGTATAAGATAATTGTCTCTCAAGAACTCTAGTCTTGCCTTAAGAATTCGCGACTCCGTATATTGATACGGTATACCAATCATCAACACTGTTCTTCCATAATGATGGTCGAAATCAATACCCTCACTGACTTTTCCTCTGGCCACTGAAAATAGCACCGCTCCACGTCCATTAGAACATGCTGTACGGTACGTTTCGAGGGCTAAGGCGGTCTCCTGAGCATCTGGGGTTTCTACGAGGATTAATTTATATTGCCATATTTCGTCCAATATCCCCATGGATTGCCACATCGAGATGATGCCCTCCATGTAGAGATACGAAGGGAAGAAGACTACAAGTCCATCAGGAGTGGTCTTAGAGAACTCCAACACCAACGACCCGTAGTTTCGTACAACAGACGGATCGTTTCTGATCTCAAATTTGGACGAAATGGCCACCTGATCCGATCCTTTGGTTACAATCATCGGCAAGAACGACCGTCTGGCCAAAGTCATGGAATAGGACTTCTCAACTACAGTTTCAAAATTAAGCATCTTCGGATACATATCCAATGGAGAGATGGTACCCGAAGTTATCACTATAGAAGAAAACTTTTCAAACACAGGCTTCATGGCGATAGATGCATCAAGACACGTGAAATGAAGAATGGGATTCGGAACCTGCGACTGTTCGGTTTCAAATGGCTCGAGAATCAACTGGAACCCGTTCTCGTACGTAGAAACAAGGGTAGCAAACATCGCGACATCCTTCAAGGCAGTGAAGTCCTCGATCTGTCGTAACTCAAGGGTTCTCACCAATATCGATAATCTTTCGCTCATGAATTTCAAGGGCTTTTTATCAATAAACGTGAGCTCCTTCAAGTGCTGTAGAAACGAGTTAGGGGTCTCAGATATCACATACAACACCTTCATTCTCGTCTTCAAATACTCGATGAATCTCTTGAAGAACGAGATGAAATGCTCAGCCCGTCTAATGTTTCCAGGAATGGCTTCCTTGATAAGATCCTCGGTAAGAACCGGGTTTTCAGCGAATATTTCCTCAGGCTCGTTTGTCGACTTGTCGATCAAGTCGCTTTCGCGCAATCCGTTTACAAGAGCCTCGTATTCGTCTTGAAGCTTCTGGGCATCTTGTTTTTTCATGTCGGTTATTGCTTGATTCAATGCCTTTGCACCCTGACTAGCCTTTTTGAGAACATCAGACGTCAAATCAATCGACAACGACTCTATGCAAACATTGTCGATGTTGTGCGCCTCGTCGAAGATAACTATAGAGTCCTTCGATAGCTCCTTGGACACACGTTCGGAGATCTTCGGGTCCAACAAGTAATGATACGAGTAGATGATGATGTTACAGTGGGGAATCATCCGTCTGACCGCGAAATACGGACATATTCTTCGCTCGTGACAATACTGGATCAAATCATCAAAACTCCATACCCCATATTCAATCAAGTTCATTGGATCCAAACTGTAGAGATTCTCATGATACTCACACAACGGATACTCCTCAATTGTGCCTTCCCCAGCCTCGAGTTTCTCCTTGTGCTGTCCGTTGGTCAACCTACGGCATTTTTCGTCCACTATGGTCCCCTTACGTTCCTTAGAGATCGTTGGATGAAGACAGAGATTCTTTCTGGAAGAAAGACCCAATCCACGGAACTCCTCCTCGTATCCAAGCTCATCGCTTCTGAACTTCATCAAGTTCTTCAATTCTATAAGTGCCTTTTCGATCTCAGACATTGTTCGCGAACAGTAGATGATCTTACGATGCTCAGGGTAGAACATCTGGTAGGCCACTGTTAGGGAAAGCAACGAGACAGTTTTCCCCGTTCCTGACGGCATCTCCAAGATACAGTTTCCCCCCACATCAAGGGTCTTCTTAATGTCACACATGTATTCGTATTGTTCGGGATATATCTTCGGATACGGGAAGAGCACCGGCATATCATCGATGTAAAACTTCATGGTTGCTGGATGGCTTTATATGGTTTTCCAAAAGTTCTCACAAACGATTCAGTAATTGAGGGTATCAATATATATATATGCTAACTGAAAACAGTGTGCCAATCCCTACTCTGTTTCTCTATATTGGGAGATGCTTGTGTTGAGCTCTGTAAAGATAGACGAAAGATAGTCTGGTACTTTTGTCTGTGGAATTTTTCACTTTTTTTATTTAAAGGGCCCACAGAAATGGTATTAGAAAAGAGATGCATCAGCAAGTTTAACATGTCAAGGTGATGGATCATATATGACAATGTATATGGGTATATCGATGGACAATGATAGAGTAAAAAGGATATCAAGGAAATGCTTTAATTTATGTTCATGTTTGTAGAATGGCATCAGATCGTAATACATGCTGTAACACTAGCATAGTACTAGTAACAGTAATACAGATAGTAATAGCAATGGCTTCTATTAATAACATACCACTGATCTTGAGAGAAACGGCTGAGTTTCTCGACTCACAACGCGAAACAAAACTCACTCAACAGGCCCAGATAGAAGAACTTAACAACAAGCTTCGCAGAATGAACAACGAAAACAACGAGCTAAGATTGGCTCTCAACCAGCAAAAGTTGGAGGTGATCAAGGTGGTGGACGAGTTCGAGAAGGAAAAGCAGGGCCATCTAGAGATGATCCGCAATTTGAGCGCAAATATTGCCGACTTGAAGAGAACGAACTATCAGCTCTCAAAATACCATAACAAAGATCGCGAGGCCTTACACAACATACAGACCCAATATATGGACGTGATGAACGATCTTAAACGGATCTACCATAACAACATCATCAACCACGACGACGATGACGAGCTTTTTAAGCAAAATAAATACAGATTTTCAGAGTATGGAAATAACGACAGTGATACAACGTTAGTAAGAAGTGCAAACTTCCCTGGGCAAAACTCAGCTGGTGAGAGCTACAGTGACGAAATCACGGTCAAAATAGTTAACAAAGATAAAACAATTCATGATTACGTAACAACAGAGAAAGGGAGTACATACTTGTCTCATATAATAGCAAAGTACGAGGCCTATTTAGCAGAAGACCTCAAGATAAGGCTTCCGGCGGGCTTTCAATGGGGTTTTGACGATAAATATAGACAGTTCAACCCCGTGAAGTTTTTAGTAAAGAACAGCTCACATCACCAAAGACTCATGGTTATCAAATGCTATGGGGTTGTTCCTAGCCCTCATTCCTCCAGGGACAGGGATAAAGGAGGTCCACCAACAGCACTTGTGGCCTCTTCGGTTTCAAGATTGGTCACAGGCAATTGTTGAGACACCCAGTTACTGTCTCTAAGAAGAACTCTAGGATCATCGCCACTGGACGATCTAATGGCTCTATTAAATACATTTTTGTAGGAATCTTCCTGTTCCTTGACTTCTCGCAACACCAATCCGTCCAGGAACTCAATAAATACCCTAATATCTTTAATCTTAAATACAACGTCGTCTATTCTCAAAAAGAACCGGTTTAACAATAAGAGACGGTGCTCCATGACTCTAATTTTGACCTGCGAGATCGAAATCCCGTTATCGGCCAACTCGTCCTCGAATAGAACCACGTCATCGAAAAAGAGGATCGGATCGTGTCTCCGAAGCTTAGCATTTGGAATTCGCTGGCTGGTTTTCTTGAACTGAAGCTTTTGCGATATAAGCGTCCCCTTATAATTCACGGGTGTGTAAGTCCAATCATAGGGCTTGATCATCTGCGAGGCGTATTTAGTGACCTTTTCGGTAGGTATATCCGAGTTATAATGCTCAGAAGAAAGCTTACCGTCGCTTGATTTCTTGTTTCTGTAATCAAACCAGTCTTTAGAATGAGCAACTTTATGAAGCAAGTTCGGATCGCAGCCAATTTTGAGCACGGTGTCCAAAACATCAATCGAATTGAAGTTGATCTCGAAATCTATCTTGTTGTTGGTTATTTTCACCTGGTTCTTTCCGAAAATCATTTCAGGCAAAGGCAAATTCAAAACCTTCTCATAATGGTCTATCTCGTCTGCAGAGAGAATCGGTCTTCGCACGGTGAAGATCTCCCAGTCGTTGATCGAAATAGAGGGCGCATCTCTTACAGGGAGACTCGATGCCGGCGCAGGGATGATCACAGAACCACAATGTGCACATTGCGGGTTATGACAGGGCCCAGAATGAGAGGCCGCAGGGATAGAGACCGCAGGACCCGGGAATCGCGACGAAAATGCTGAGGTAACAGCTGTGAATTCACTCCCTTCAGAACCAGAGCTGTTCCCTGAACTATGCCCAGAACCAGCAGAGGAAGAATGAGACAACCGCAGAGAGAAATTGGAGGTTGGGGCTGCCCTGATAGTAGTAACAGATCCTTGGATTTTTCTTGGATCTTGCCGAGACCGTGTAGTCATAAAGAAGAGCTCACGGGCCGCATTAATTTGCACAGCATTTATTCCGCTAGATGCCGGTATTGTGCTGCTTTCGGGGTAATTAGGAGGAGTATCGGGCTTTTTATCCATGGCTATGTGAGGCTGCGATATTGTGGGGTTGTTCTGTGTTTGTTACGGCTTTAATTGGCGGTCTTTTGGTCTGTTTGATGGTGCGGATCAGTTTGACATGATGATTAATTACCATTTTTGGTTGTTTCTGAAATTATTGCGCACCTGTGGGGGGCCATCCGTACATACACCCGTGCATTTTCAGTTTGTTAGCTATTGGGTTCCACGTATCTTAGTGACATAAGTGTGTTATATAGGATAAATATATAAGTGAGAACAAGGGTGACATACATGTAGCCTTGGATAGGGTTGAGTATATTAGTTTCGGGTTTGCCGTTCACGGTTATTCCGTCTACTAATCACCTATAGGCATATTCCCGGAACAACCAGCCAGGGACACGTCAAACTCATTAGAGATTACGAAAACACTCTTCTTACCAGTGGGATGTCTAGCCCCACACAGCCACATCTACATCGTCTTCTGCAATGATAGACATTCATCATTTGTTTCATTCTATATTTTCTAGCTACCTAGTCTAGTCTATGTCGTGGCATGGCACATTTAGATATCTTTGAGACCCAAAGATTTACCCTGAGCCAAACGTTTTTCAGCCAAAGCAGCAATAATAGCTGCACCAGCACCAGATCCATCCTCAGCTGGCACGATGGTGATAGGGTGATCCTTCATTGGCAAATTCCAGCCGAAGATATCGTCTAATCCTTGTGCGGCTCTTTCCTTGAAGTTAGGGTATCTGTTGTAGACAGATCCGTCGGCAGCGGCGTGACATGTGGTCAAGTTTCTCTTTTTGGCCAACGCAGCAATACCACAAACAGACAATCTGGCAGATCTGGTTCCAACAAACTCAGCCAATTTACGGATCAATTTTCTCTCAGAGGTTGACGTCTTGATGTTCAAAACCGACTGGATCAAGTCGTTAGTGTCAGACAAGTTCTCAAACGGATCCTCTTCGATTCTTGAAGGGAATGAGGTGTCCAAAACGAAAGGCTCGTGCAATTTGCTGATGTCTTGGTTCTTGAAAATAAACCCGTCCTTGTGAAGGTCCAACATGACCAATCTCATGATTTCACCCAAATAGTAGCCGGAAATCATCTTCTCAAAAGCCTGTTGACCAGGTCTTGGGGACTCTTCGTCGATTTGAACATCGTATTTGGTTCTTGGCAATACCTTGTGTTCGTTGTCAAAAGCACCGTATTCGCAGTTGATTGCCATGTATCCATTAGCAACGTCAACATCGTCGTACAATTTTCCAGCAAGCTTTGGAATCTTGTCGAGCTTCTCGAAATAGGCACCGTTACAGCCGGTTCCGAAAATAAGACCCATCTCAGCAGTAGGATCGGTGTATCTGGAGGCCACAAGGGTACCTGTAGTGTCGTTGATCAAGGCTACAACATTGATTGGCACATTGTATTTTTTCAAGGCCGCTTGTAACATTGGCACCACATCGTGGCCCTCAACACCCTTGATATCGAACCCCTTGGTCCAACGCTGCAAAATACCCATGTTAAGAGCTGGTTGCGAGGCTGGATAGGAGAACGTGAACCCTAAAGGCAATGGACTGGTAACACCCTGTGGGTACTCCTCGTCAACGAAATCCTTCAAGGACTTGGCAATGAAGTCCCACAAGACATCGGCAGTGGTCGTACGGATTCCCTTTGGAAGGGCGAACTTCGATTGCGTGGTGTCAAAAGTGTGGTCACCACCCAACTTGATCAAACAAACTCTCAAGTTGGTTCCACCCAAATCAATGGCCAAATAGTCACCGGTCTCTTTACCAGTAGGATACTCAAGAACCCAGCCAGGAATCATAGGAATGTTTCCCCCGGCAACAGAGAGCCCCTTCTCGAGCTCTGAGACGAAATGATCCGTGATTTGCTTCAACTTCTGTGGTGAGACGTTGAACAAAACTCTGAGCTGTTCGATTTGGTCGAGCAAGTTCTCTGGGACGTCAGCCATGGAGCCCTTTCTGGTAGGAGGTTTTTTAGCACCGAGATGAACCATTTTGTGTATGTGTGTGTGTGTGTGTATAGATTGAAAAGAATAAAATCAGCAGTATAAGTGTGTTTGTCTGTGTATCGCCCAAGATAGGAGACCTAAATGCTCAGCAGATAAAGTGGAAATTCGAGGAAGATCCCATCAATTTATACCTAAAAACCAGGCCAGCTTGTGGGACGGTCCATTTTTTTTGGCTCGGTTTTGTTTTATTTTTCGTCGCCCAAAAAGGTTTCTCCAGTGGGAAAGCAGCTGGGGAAAAATTTTTCCCCTCGTTTCGGGCTCCAAGATGGGGCTGATGGGGTGTATCTCTGGTGACTCTGGTGGACAGATTGTGTTGGAATACTCGAGGGTGACTAGGGATGATACAGAGCAAGAGAGAGCAGTTAGAAATCATCGCCGAGAGGTTTCGTGGTGGCAGCTGCGAAAGATGTGCTTACAGAGACGGAAAAATTCATGATCAATCAAAGGGTGGATCTCCACAAATGGATCAATCTGTGTGGACTGCAAACCCAAATTGTGCCGCGACTGCCAGTGAGCGCAGTAGCGTGCAGTACTTGGCCCGAAGAATGAGGAAACCCCGGAGCTGAAACCTTGCGAAAGTTTGGGGGAAATTCGCGGATTATCTAACAGAATATTGCATTTCTCCACCAAAATCACAAAGCTTAATGGGGTTGTGTCGCTGATATGGGGGATTCGGGGCGTTCGCAACTAGTATCTAGGTGTATGTATTTAAGGATATTTAGAGTCGTTTAAATACATGTGGGATATTCACACTCTATCCCCCATATATGCTGGTCTTGCCACCTAGTGTTGTCTATGCATTACTTGTGGAGTTATGTGAAAGGGTACAATATAGATAGATCTCATTCAACACCCACAAATACAGGAGTTGCCCCAATAAGGTTTGTAGTCTAACAAATTTTTCCGAACCGCAACGGTACAGATATTTTCTCCGATACATATCACCCCACGAGAACTGCTCACAGAAACCGGAAAATCTAGCGATTTTTTTCAAAGCGGAAAATCTCCACAAGAGTATGCCAGGCCGCAGATCTAGAACTCGGAAAATCCACCTTTCTGAGTGCTTAGTGAGCTAATTACATGGTTGCTATCGACGAGCAACTTCTTTTTATCCGCATACTGTAAACTGTCTAGTCAAAGGCCACGTAAAATACCACTACTACGGTTGTTATCGCATTTATCATGTGACACATCACATGACAACAAATGCACGTGCCGCAACCACACAAAATCTGGGGAGGCTGGGGCATGATACGGTGAAAATGACATCATTATATAATCAACAAACCGGTTCTGTAGTCATTGAGTCACGCCGGCTTGCTCTTGTGTCCACATATATTTTCCCAAAGAGGTAGAGTCATAGATTTTACGATTTATCAAGAGCATCCTCTATTTCCCTCCCTTCCCGAACATAAACCCAGGCTCAAAAACTGTTGTTTCATCATTGTGTTGCTGTTGCTTCAGTTTTTCCTCAAAGTAAGCGACGGACAACTAAAAGCCAAAAGGACAAAAATTTCAACTATAATTTCGTATCTACAATAAAACATCTAGTTTATGCCTCATTCCCAGGCCCATAGATAGATAATCACTCTGCAATCACTCTGCAATCACTTTGCAATCACTTTGCAATCACTTTCCCGTTGTAGACACTGCATACTGCATATGCAACAACTGCAGCCATAAAGATGTTCAGTAATATAAAGCTGCTTATCAGCAATAAAAAGAAGGACAAAAAGAACCCCGCAAATAACAATAACATCCAATCCACCAATGATAGAAGCCATCAAGAGGCCAAAATGCAGTCTGTTGAAGATGATATCGCCAACACTTTAACCGATCTTTCCATATCGAAGGACTCTACTACCACTCCTCATGCGGGGGTCAGCAAAAGCGCAAACGCATCTCCGGATTTGGAGTTGGACAACGAAGACACGATAGATGCCACGCTATATACCTCAGAATCCAGTAACAAAACACAGAACGGCAATGGCCACAGAGGAAAGGTTTTACGGAGCAGCAGCGCTAATAACGTGTTCTCTAGAAAGAAACGTCACAAATACCAGACGCTTATTGATAACAATTTCCGGATTTTCGAGAAGTTGGGCGAAGGAGCGTTTTCTGTGGTCGTCAGAGGCCGTGACTTGAAGAGTGACGAAGATGTCGCGATCAAAATCATCAGCAAACTGCAGCTTGATAACTCGCAGCAGTTGTCTGTGCTTAAGGAGGTCTCGATCCTCCGAAAGTTAGACCATCAGAACATCGTCAGCTTTGTGAATTTCCTAGAGGACTCGGACTATTACTATATTGTCCAGGAGCTCTGCACAGGAGGCGAGATCTTCAACCAGATCGTAGACTTGACGTATTTCAGCGAGGATCTCTCGCGACACGTGATCTGCCAAATAGCCGAGTCCATCCGGTATCTCCACAACCAAATAGGGATTGTGCACCGGGATCTCAAGCCGGAGAATCTTTTATTTGATCCGATAGAGTTCGTTCCGTTGAAGTCTGAGGAAGAAGTTGCGAGCCGGCTCCGCAAATCCGACGACCCGCTGACCAAGAAATGCGAGGGTGAGTTTATCTACGGTGTGGGCGGGGGGTCGATTGGGATCGTCAAATTGGCAGATTTTGGTCTCTCGAAGCAAATATGGGAGTCCAAAACTAAAACCCCCTGTGGAACCGTCGGATACACTGCTCCTGAGATAGTTAAGGACGAGCGATACAGTAAAAAGGTTGATATGTGGGCCTTGGGATGTGTTTTGTACACGCTATTATGTGGGTTCCCGCCGTTTTACGATGAGAGCATTGATCTTTTGACAGAAAAGATCAGCAAGGGGCAGTTTGAGTTCCTCAAGCCATGGTGGGACGAGATTTCCGCAGGTGCTAAGCAGTGTGTGCTCAATTTACTATGTGTAAACTCGAAACAGAGGTACGATATTAACGACTTTTTCAAGGATCCATGGATCATGGAGTTCTTGAACAAGTTGCCTAGAGATAGTAATGGTAACTACATTTATGCAGCAACATCTGAGTCCTATGAGGATGACAGAGACACAGAACATACTGTCACCACTGAGGTTGCAGATGAGACAGTGCCTGCAAACTTTACAGGCGTAGTGGCTGCAGCGGCTGCAGTCGCAGTTACTGATCCATCGACAGAATATGACTTTACAAGTCCTGTTTATGCTGCTAGTGTGGCATCGACATCAGGAGCGCCTTCTGCTGCGGGCACTGTGATGACTCCAACTACCGTAGCAGCAGGACGGAAGAAACTAGTGATCACTCCGGGTCGTTTCTCGCAGTCACTTATGTCACCGGCAGCAATTGTTCTTAAGGATGCGTTTGACATCACTACGGCAGTTCATAGAGATAATGAAGAAAAGCAACTTCGCGATTTGCTTAGTAGACACGAGGCGGGCGCGGGCATTGTAGAGGAAGAGGACGAAGACCAGTATGAAGAGGTTGATTTGAATCAGCCCAAGGTTATTCTTGACGGTAATATTCCGAAGGCAATTCAGACCACGGAAAAGAAAGACATATTAGGGGAGTTCCAGCTAGACATGAATAATTCAAGTATCATGAAGAGACGGAAAAACGAAATAGCATCTAAGTAGATATAGAAGAAATAATCTGAAGATAATACAGAAATAAAGGACTTTCTTGATTATGCATGGTGGATGTACGTCTATGGATATAGCTATTCTTGGCTCAGTAGATTGGCTATTGTTTCTTTTACTGTTGAACTATCTCCAGAAATGACTCGATTACAAGATCAATAAGGAATCAGAAGTACTAACTGGTATTCAATTAATGTAGGCCACAGAAAGTACTCTATTGTAGATAATTACTTCATTATTGAAGCCAATTTGTAAGATGATGTGAGCATTGGTATTAAAAGGGCCAAATATCATGTGTTTAGCCTTTTAAGTCAGGTCGTTCTATATACTGTGGGGTTGTGTCTGATGTTAACTATAATGGTTACAACCAGTAGGAGGATGCTTACTATATCCATTTTATGTCAGCCAATAATGTCTGTCAATGTCCGCCAATAATATCCTTCCGTTACTGTATATTTGACAATATATCTATTGTATATATATAACAATGTGTATCCAGTGTGTATCCAACATGGTAAATTCCAGCCAAGAACCGCCTCATAATTCAAACGCCTAAAATGACGAACAAGACCCCATGTACAAACTCTTTTATCGGACATCCCTGATACGAACCTTCTACTGTGCCAAAATATGTGTCTAAATATGTCTAGCCTAATGCCCAACTTTATGCCCCGTGGGCCGATCATTAAAACGTTTTCGTTTCCCGATTGAAAATTCAGAGACACAGGGATGTCTCTTGTGCTGAACATCGCATTCGCTTATGGGACGTGGAAACTATAAACGGTCCCGATAATTTGACGGAGATCTGTTGCCCGTTGTGTTCCAGTCCTGGATGTCTTGTCTCGCTCAGTAGCACACTTTTGTCCGTATTGATCCATGATTGCCAGGCACGATCTTTCTATTTACGAGATCACCATCGAGAACCCATAGCCAACGCCTCTTTTATCAGTCAGTATCTCTGCGGGGACCCACCGTATCACCACCAGGCCTTGCACACGTCCAATAAAGACATATATATCGGCCCTCCAGCCACCATCCTGCCATAACCACCGTCCATCCTGCCATCACCACCACCACAACCCTCATTACCTCCCCATCAAACCATATTTTTCACTTTTTCTTGTTCTTAAAGCGGTTTTTTTCCTCAAAGATAAAGTCCAAAATTTTTCTTCCTTCTCTTTTCCTCGTTCTCTTTGTCTTTAGGTCCGCAACTATGGCGACAGTAACCGCAGATACTCCGCTCAAAAGACCGCACAGAACTGCCAACGCCTCCTTCTATCCTGTGTCACGCCTGGTGTGCTATGATATGCTGTCTGTGAACGATTCCACCACGATTACCCCCGGGCAGCGGCACCCCAAGGTGTCAGATAAAGCCCTGCAGAAAGACCTGCGCTCCGGCGACGACTTGATGCAGCTGTACGGCAAGAATGGCCCCTCGAAGTCGTTTGTAGCTGGTCGTAAGGCTGCTCGTTCCTTGCGTCTTTTTTTGTCAGACGAGCTCAATCCGTCCGGAAACCCAAAGACTGCCCTCAAGGGTCTCTCTTCGCCAGCAGAATCGCCCGTAGATCGAGACTCGTCCCCGACCACCACCTGCATCAGTGCCTCCCACGCCAGTTTTGGCAGTTTGGGGGCTCTTTTGCTGGAAAAATCCTCCGATACCCTCAGTATCGACGCCCCAGACACCGATATAGACGATTCTGAAGCCAATAACAAGCTTGAACCCGTCTCCTCAGCAACATACTTCCCCCATGCAACCCCGAAGAAGAAACACTCTTTCAGAAGACCACATAGCGGCTTCCATGCCCGAAATCTCGAAAAAGCAGCCCGTGAGCCCCAGATATCCGCCAAGTCTACCTCCAAACGGTTCGCAATCCTGCCGGTGGACCTCGAAAACGTCTACCAGTCATCGCTGGCAGCCGCGTCCGACTTTTCCGACTCGGAGTCGCTCTCTGTGAGCGACGAATCGTCGTCCGATGAGGACGACGGCCAAGAGTCTGGGCCCAACGACTCCTTTGCCAGCAGCTACTTGGCCAGCGATCTGGGCTCGGACTCCAACGAGCCTGTTCCCGAGCATTTGGTGGCCGAAACCGAGTACGATGAGCCCGAATACGGGGAGAATCGGGGCGATGTTGTTTCTAACAGCAATTTCAGCGAAGATTCGCACGAAACTGTCGACAAAAAGCAGAAGTTTCTCCTCAAGATCGAGCTCACGCCGTTCACCAACAAGGTTGGCGGCCATACGGCTATCTTCAGGTTCTCCCACCGGGCTGTTTGTAAGGCGTTGGTCAACAGAGAGAACACATGGTACGAAACCATAGAAATAAGACATCCAGAGCTTCTAAAGTTCATGCCCCAGTACATTGGCGTGCTCAATGTGCGCTACAAGACGTCTCTCTCGTCGCAGGAGCTTGCTTCCAGCTCCATTAGCAGCAGTAATGGTGCTAATAATGGGAATATTACTGGAAATGGAGCTGGGAAAGGCTCCAATGACAACAAAACCGGTAGTACTGCCCACCAAGTGTGTCCTGAGGTCATGCTTGATGACAACAGACACATTATTCCCGAGTCTCTCTGGCAGAAGTACTCTGACCAGGTGATAACCACCACTCTTCTGCCTATCTCCAATATCGGTCCAACAGGAAGCGCAGTGTCGTCTAAGACTCCTGCTGGATCTTCTACCATCCAGGTGGCTGGCAAGAAGTACAGCAAGAACAACGGAGCAACGTCTGTGAACCGGAAGCTTCAGGAGCTTGTTATCAAGGAGGTTTTTGCCCCTATTGAACAGCATGCCAGACATTTCAGATCGCGAAACATCCAGAAACATCATCATCGTCGCTCTGACAAGGCAGGTGATGCAGGCGGCAACAAGTCGCGTCGTCGTCATCACCACCACCATCACCATAGCAGCAGCAAAAACAGCAGCCATAATCATCGCAAAATGCCTGCCAATTCCTCTGAAGGTTTGGGTCTCTCCTTTGATGATAAGGAAACCACTGTGAATAACGACGAGATATTCTACAGTGGTGAAGACTCAGACTCCTCCAGTGCCTTAACAGACACAACGCTTTCGGTTTCCGCTGCAAGATTATCAATCAGTAGCAGTTGTAGACCGCGTTTATCTGAAAGTAGCCGTAAATCGATGTCGACCGCCAAAACCCGGCAGTTTCTTAGGACATCGTCCGAAAGTAAGCCCGACAAGGACCATCATTCCAGCAGCGCCGAGTCTATTAGCGAACAGATCAACGGCACCCACAGTATTGACCAGTCTTTGCCTGCCATGAGGCTTGATAATAACGACTCATTGAAGAGTCTTCGGGACAAGAAGTCCAAAAAGGAGGACGCAAGTCTACAAAAAGGGCACTATTCTCTTTTGGATCTCAGTAAAATGAACGACGACGAAACCATTAAGGATTATCCGTCAAGAGAGTCGATCATCAATGCTGTTAAGGCGATGAAAAGCCAGAACAAGCCGGTTTTCCAGCTCAATCAGTCGGACGACGACGACCAATCCGACGAGGACAAAGTGAATAACCAGACAGACGCTGACGTTCAGGTCCAGAAAGAGGTGTGTTCCTCTGACGACCGCAAAATTGTCACCAAAATCGAGAAGTTCATTCTTCTTGAAGATCTCACTATTGGAATGAACAAGCCGTGTGTTTTGGACCTAAAAATGGGTACCAGACAGTACGGAATCGAGGCTACAAGCAAAAAACAGCAATCACAACGAGCAAAATGCAAGCAAACGACATCTCGAGCCCTAGGAGTGCGTGTTTGCGGTATGCAGGTGTTTGATGTTGAGCAACAGTCGTTTATTATGCGTGATAAATATTTTGGCCGAAGATTGAAGCGAGGAACCGAGTTCGCAAAGGCTTTATCTAGATATTTATACGACGGTGTCAGTGCTCGTAGTGTGTTCGCAAAGATTCCGACTGTAATAATGCGTATTAACGAATTATTAAAGATATTCAGTAAATTGAAGAATTATCGTATGTATGGGTCGTCATTACTATTGATGTATGATGCCCAACCCGACAGTTCTTCCTCATCTTCTTCGATGATCAAGGTGAAAATCATTGACTTTGCACAGTGTGTCACTTCAGAAAACTTCTCTAATCCTACATCCAGTTTCTCACCAACTCATGTTGACGATGTAGATCGCGGATACCTCCGAGGGCTCAAAAGCCTCAAGTTCTACTTTGAAACGATCTTCCATAAAATCTCGGGCCTTCAGTATCAGGATTTCCAACTACGGTTGGACAAGCTCGGCGAATTCAATGACGAATGCCTTCAGTTAGCAATCAATGACCTCGACGATGATACTAGAAGAAGATTGAGCCAGCCAATCGCATGGCTCAATGGATTCGAAAAAGAATTTCCTAATGAAAACCATGACAGTCACTTGGAATATCTCGACAACGAGGAGTTCACGAGTTTCCAAGCCGATTCTAACGACGAAGTTTCCGACTGATTGTTGTTGTTATTCCTATTTTCATCTTACTATTCCCTTTCGTATATTCTCACTTGGTTCTATTCCTTTTCTTATATCCCTCATTGGTTTTACCCCATGGTTTTATTGTTATTCCCTCGGATTCTTTTCTTGATATCCTTGGTTTTCCTGGTTTCCCGGTCCTACTGCTAGCTACTCCTCGACCTTCATTTCGGTGTGTATTATTTCTCAGTGCTTATTCTCTATTTCTTGCTCTTCTACCTTTTTTGTGTTATGATTTGATGGTTGACGGTATCATGCTTAGGATATGTATTATTAAATTTTGTTACTTTACTTCTGCTTATATTATTTTTAATGCTATTTTAGTTCTCTAATATACATGAATTCTGGCCTATTCCTTTTTAATGCTGTTTTGGTTCTCTAATATATGTCAATTCTGGCCTCATTAATGGACCCATACTTTTGTTGCCTTTCTTTGGATATCGCATGATTTTTTGAGAAAAAAAAATTTTTTCAGTCAATCTCATCTTTATTGTGTCCACTATAGCGACATCTCTCTAATCTGTGCTAAAGAGAAATATAGAGTCAATGTCGGTAATGGCAGAAGTAACACTAATATGATCCAAATACATACGCAACCTGTGCCTCGACACCCACTCAATGTCAAACCAGAGGGAAACAAGCTTCTTCTCTCATCTGAAGAGCTTCAAGAGTATCATACCAAGAGACAAAGACAACTAGGTGATCTTGCATTGCTACCGGATGCACTCATTTTCCAGATCATCTCGCTAGTCGACAGTCCTAAGGATTTGTTCCATTTTTCCCATGTCTCGCCATGGTTATACGTATTCACCTCGTACGACGAATTCTGGAAGACCTTATATCTCACCGAAAATACCGACCATGTCTCGTGGAAAGGATCATGGAGATCAACCGCACTCAACTTCTCCAAGGAGTCGAATTTCGATGATCATGAGAAAATTTCCCAGGTTGTATACTCAGATTTTTTATTCAGACCCTACCAATGCTCTCAGATCGATTACGAGTACATTTTCAGAGACATCATTGACCTAGAGAAACGTAGCCGAAACAATAACGAAGGATCCAAGGTGAAGCTTCCATACGCTCAGATCCCAATCTATGAAGAAGACCAAGTCAACTTGGAGTTTTTCAAACAAAACTTGGTCGACCGTCCGTTTATCATGTGCAATAAGAATAAGCCAGACAGATGGCCTCGTTGGACTATTCCATCCTTGATAGAACGTTTCAGAAATGTGGTTTTCCAGCAAGAAACAGTGAGTTGGCCCTTAAACTCATACTCTGATTATCTTTTCAGTAACAGTGACGAATCCCCGCTTTATCTTTTTGACTGTCATTCTTCTGCCATGTCAATACTTGCAGATGAATACGAAATTCCAGTTTGTTACCAAGAAGACCTCTTCAAGGTTTTCAATTCCGCCAACCTTGGCATCAGCTGTCGTCCAAACTTCCGGTGGTTGATTCTTGGCTCCAAAAGAACAGGTTCAACTTTTCACAAAGACCCGAATGCAACCTCAGCCTGGAATACCGTTCTTTCGGGCAGCAAGCTTTGGGTGATGATCCATCCCGACCTGAAACCACCGGGAGTCAACACTGATTCTGTAGAATCTACAGTGTTTGCCCCTGTGAGTCTTTCTGAGTACGTTCTTTCAGGGTATTTCAAGGATATTTTACGCATGGCACGTGAAAGTCACGAGGCTCAAGATGGAAAAGTGTTTATGGGAATGACTTTCCCAGGCGAATGTATCAATGTGCCCAGTGGGTGGTGGCATACCGTCGTTAATATAGAGGATACCGTTGCATTGACTCAGAATTTCACCCCGGTAACCTTGCTTCCTAAAGTTCTCCAGTTTTTAGGGAACAAATCGGATCAGGTTTCGGGCTTTTCTGAGAGCAAAGTTGCAGATGCGATCAGAACATTGCTCGAGAAGCATATAAACGAGGGGAGTGAAGAGACACACAGACTATTTAAGGATTATTTGCAAAAGCTCGAGGAATTTGGTGACTGCAATGAGAGAGATGCGGATGACGAATCAGTTATTGCTCCGGTGTATGAACTTTTCAGGATTTTATTACGGCTTGAAGGGTTTACAGAGGCGTTGAATATTGCAGAGACTCAGTTGAAAGAGATCCAAGATGCCCGTAAAAAGGTGCATCAGAACCAAGTATGGCATGAAGTAGTGGAACCCAAAGCACAGGAGGGGGGATTCAGTTTTAATTTTGACGAAGAAAGCGATATAGAGATTGAGTAATACTACTAATTACTACAACTATTGTATAGAACGAATGAATAGAACGACTGTATAGAGTAAATGGAATTTGTAAGCGATTCACACTAGTTGTTTCTGGCCCTTAACTATTCTTACAACAATATCTGTTTTAGGATGCCGAGCGAAGCGAATAGCGGAAGTATATCATCAAAGATGCAAAGAGAAGAAGGAGAAAATACTTCATCCAAAGACAATGTCAGCCATGCATGCTGGGCCTGTTGCTGCAAAAAGACGCATTTTTCCCTCTAAAAATTTAATGAGCAGAAAAAACTAAATAAACCGCACAAATCGCAGCTCCTGCTAATTAATCAGCATCATCGCTTCTCCAACAGTCATACTGCATCGCTGCAAATGGATCCATTTTAACGCCAATAGCTGCATAATACCCGCCATGTCGTCTCTCAGTCTAGAAGAAAAGCGCAGGAAACTAGCTGCCAATAGAGCTAAGGCGCTTCTCAAGAAGAAAGAGCTTGAGGCAGCACCACAGGGAGCTAAAGGCCGTGATGCCAGTAAGGTTCAAAAGACAGTGAAGAAAAGCAGTAAATTCAACCGCAATTTGGTGAGGAAGAGTGACTACATCCAGTATGATCTCTCGGAGATCCGCGACTCCAAGGGTGGATTCGTGTATGATGATTCCCAGAAGCCTGGCGATGTGACTTTATCAGACTGGCAAAAGCAGCAAGAGCTCAAAAATAATGAGGTGCGTTTAGTAAAAGAGCCGGCTCCCCCAGTAGACGTGGATAACGCACCGAAATGCTTTGAATGCGGGTCCATAGATATCGACAAGGTGTTTTTTGATACATATGACTGTCGTGTATGCAAGAAGTGCAAGGAGCTCAAGCCGGAGAAGTATGCATTGCTTACTAAGACTGAGTGTAAGCAGGACTATTTCATCACGGACCAGGTTTTGATGGATGAGGGTGTGTTTCACCGACTTGAAAAGCCGAATCCACACGGTAAATTCTCACGAATGATGCTTTATTTGCGGTACCAGGTGGAGGAGTATGCCTTTAAGAAGTGGGGCGGTCCAGATGGGTTAGACAAAGAGTGGGCCCGGCGTGAGGAGTTCAAGATAGAGAAGAAGAAGGCCAAGTTCAAGAGCAGGTTGTTGGAGATGCGGAAGCGTACACGTGCGCAAGAGTATACGCGAAAGCTTGCCGAGAAGCTCGAGGGCAATTTCAATCATGTACATGATTTTGTAGTGATAGAGGACGCGGCAACGGACTCTGGTGTAGTCAAGAGACGGTGCATCGAGTGTGGTTTAGAAACCGAGGAGATCAATATATAGGTATTTGTATACTAAGTTATTACAGAGATTATTATTACAGATAGTTGTATATATTAATTTCATAACTATTCTAATCAAAAGTTTTATATTCCAAAATCATTCATTCCAAAATCATTCATTCCAAAATCATTCATTTCAAAATCATTTGTATATTTCTTTGAGTCGGAGATACTCGTCATGAGGAAGCACCAGGCCAAACGGATACTTACGATTACCATTAATAACCTGGGTCTCGAACTCCGATCTCTTGCCAGGCTTCAACTGTCCGCCATGGGTCATGAGTGAATATATCAATTCCTCCTCTCCAAGATTGTTTTTGATCTGTTTCTTCTGCCAATAATCAGGGCCCTCGTAGGTAATATGGGCAAGTTCGTACAATATATTAGCAGTAAGACCCCAAACATCTCGTACTTTGATGATATCTTTGTCCAGTTTTTTTGCGGCTTCGGCTGCCGCCTCTGCGTCTTCTTCTTCGCTGGACAAGTCTTGAATCTCATGGAGCCAGCTCACCTCGAATTGAGAGTTATCGATCGGAAACTTGTAGGATCTCAATTGCCATCCAATTCCTGCCCACGATCTCTTCGCAGAGAGCTTTTCCACAAGTTCCAACGGCTTCTGGCCTTCGCTCTTGGACTTCCCTCGAGGGGAAGATACGAAGAACTCCTTCAAAGGAACAGAAAATACACTCGAGCTTTCACCCGGGTTCAAGAGAACTTTCAACTTGTCATTGTTCCATACATCCAGATAACTTCCGCCCGAATGGGTCTTTAAAATCCCGACACATGGTCTCACAGCCATGATGGTTCGTGCCAAAAAACTGGGGAGCATGTTAAGTCGCTCGATCTCCAAGTCATACTTGTCAATCAACTCCTGATTGTCTCTGTATATCCCTATTTCTTCCTCTGTTTCGCGTCGCGAACACATCCACTCGTCTTCAAGTCCAAAATCTGCTTTCCCGCCTGGAAACGAAATATGGCCTGAGAAAGACCGGAGGGAACGTGATCTCTTGGTCAATATCACCCTCAATTCACCGTATTTGCCTAGAAAGAGGAGCACCAACACAGCTGACCGTCTTGATACCGGCAACTTATGCCACACTGAGGTGGTGAGGTTCTTGCTGAAGTACACAGCTTTGTAGTTGCGGATATTGCTCAAATAGCTGATTTCTGACATTTTGAGTCCAGTGTTAATGAGATGGCGTCCTTTGAGTCTGTCAGTCCTCGTCAGTTCGTGTGTGTTCTTGCCTCTTCTCGTATGTGTCCAATTCTACGCCTAGAGATGCCAATCTTATTATGATTTTTTTTTCCGCTTTTTCCACGCAAATCTGTTTACCTCAATGGTAACCAAGCCTAACTAATGAGTAACTATGTACCAAGCACAAGCAAATGTATAAATCAGTCGTCAGTTAACGATTTAATCTGTGAAGGGCCCATCAGCCGCAAGGATCTTGTTTTGGAACTTCGGCAACACATTAGCCAAGGACACATACTTTTATACACAAAAGCAAACAGATGATCGTGACCTTCCACTCTCATAAGAACTTGATTTGAAACTCTGTTGCTAAGTGAAAGCTGAAATTCCTCTCGTCATGAAGAACTGTTTTTTTTTTTTTTTGAACCCAAAGGGGCCCGTGGCTGCCCTATTACGGTTATTGACTGTAGAATTGGTTTGGTCCGAAGGCAAACTGTTTACTGATGAGTGCCAAAAAGATGAAGAATCAACGTGATCATTTCAGGATCCAAACAGACTTTACTGAGTCACTATACAGGCTTGATTCGTTTATGAATTTGATGGAAAGCAAAAGGTGGCTGCATAATTTGTCTCGACTGGCTCCAGACTATAATGAACTCATATTCCGGTAACAAAGCTTGACCCTTTCTATTTCCAAGAGAAGTATTTCGCAAGATTCCCAATGAAGTGTTTCCAAAAACATTATCAATCTAGGCCACCTTGATAAAGAATAGTATTTACGATTATTCGTGGTGTCAATATAATCAGCCATGCTTATTAGATATTTTCATAAAATAGACAGAAAGTAAAGATATCCTAGTAGTACACAAATGGTGTTTAACAATAGATGCAAAATTGATATTATTGATATTATTGATATTATATATTGGTAAGAAAGTGTCTATATTTTAGGTTTAATCAATGACGGGTGAAAATCTGCAGATTTTCTTCCCAGCATGCATGACGAGCTGCGGCTTTGACAGGAAATGATTATTATAAAACCACTAATGTTTATATCTGATATGTGCCATTAAACCAACCAGAAAACCGTTTCAGAAGAAATAAACAAAACGATCATAGCTTTAAAATAATGTTAAGTGTAAGTAACTAGGCGAAGAAGGTGGCAGACGAAAGGGGCAAGTGCCGGATGAGAGTCATTACGTTCAGAAGAAAGTATGTACTGTTGTTACCGCCCTTGTGAAGATTTCCACAGTTATAGTTCCGTCTCCTGTAGGTGTAATAGTTGTGGTGGAAGCTTTCAGAGCTCCCAGAGTTGCGGTGATAGTGGTTCTAGCAAGCGGTGTTTCGACATAAACAGTCGGGTTGACACTTGCATCCGTAGGGATGTCGGTAGAATAAGTGGATGTGTAAGTACCAGTCCAGTAAGAAGTTAAAGTAACCGTAGATCTAATTGTCAACACCTCAACAGTGATTGTTCCTGCACCGGTTGGATAAACAGTAGTCGTAGATAATTCTGATCCGGTCCATGGTTCCGTAGTAGTGGTGGTAGGATCAGGAATCTCAACTTCCACTGTCACATGCTCGCTAGCAACAGTTGGATAAATGGTCGAATAAGTCGATGTGTACGATCCAGTCCATTCAGTGGTGCTGGTGTCTGTGCCTTGAGGAGTGAAGACTTCCACGGTAATGGTACCTGATGATCCTGAGGCTGGATAAACAGTAGTGGAAGAAGTGTAAGTACCAGTCCAAGGCTCGGTTGTTGTGGTCCATGGCTCTGGGGTTTCAACTTCAACAGTAGGATTGATGGACGCGTCAGTAGGAATAATGGTAGTGTAAGTGTAGGTAGAAATTCCCGTCCAGTAGGTGGTGGAAGTGTCTGTTGATCTAGCAGTGAAGATTTCAACAGTGATAGTTCCCAAACCCGAAGTCGATGGATAGATGGTGGTAGTAGACAATCCAGATCCAGTCCATGGTTCCGTAGTAGTGGTGGTAGGATCAGGAATTTCGACTTCCACGGTCACATGCTCGCTAGCAACAGTTGGATAAACGGTTGAGTATGTAGATGTGTAAGAACCAGTCCATTCAGTAGTACTGGTGTCTGTGCCTTGAGGAGTGAAGACCTCAACAGTAATGGTACCTGACGATCCTGAGGCTGGATAAACAGTAGTGGAAGAAGTGTAAGTACCAGTCCAAGGCTCGGTTGTTGTGGTCCATGGCTCTGGGGTTTCAACTTCAACAGTAGGATTGATGGATGCGTCAGTAGGAATAATGGTAGTGTAAGTGTAGGTAGAAATTCCCGTCCAGTAAGTGGTGGAAGTGTCTGTTGATCTAGCAGTGAAGATTTCAACAGTGATAGTTCCCAAACCCGAAGTCGATGGATAGATGGTGGTAGTAGACAATCCAGATCCAGTCCATGGTTCCGTAGTAGTGGTGGTGGTATCTGGAATCTCAACTTCCACTGTCACATGCTCGCTAGCAACAGTTGGATAAACAGTCGAATAAGTCGATGTGTAAGAGCCAGTCCATTCAGTGGTGCTTGTGTCAGTTCCTTGTGGAGTGAAAACTTCTACAATCTCACCACCGGTCGTCTCTGAGACAGTTGTTGTAGAATTATAATTTCCAGTCCATACAGAAAGAACCGAAAGGGTTGATAATACACTGTCAGATACCGACGAACTAGTAAATGTTGATGAACTTTCAGAGATTGAGCTAGAAGATTCAGCAGAAGAACTTTCAGTGACTGAAGAACTTGCAGATACGGATGAAGAAGTTTCAGTTGCTGAAGAACTTTCAGATGCTACTGAAGAACTGGCAGATGCTGCTGAAGAAGTTTCAATGACTGAAGAACTTGCTGATGCTGCGGAAGAAGTTTTAGTTACTGAAGAACTTTCAGATACGGATGAAGAACTCTCAATTACTGAAGAACTTTCAGATACGGATGAAGAAGTTTCAGTTACTAAAGAACTTGCAGACGCCGCTGAAGAAGTTTCTGGGGCAAAGGACAGACTCGTAGTTTCTGAGGAGAATGTAGTTGATGCTGTTAATGTTTTCGTGAAAGAGCTGGAATGTGTCACAATGTATGTGGTGGACTCCACAATGAAAGTTTCTTTGCACCCACAATCATCTTCTGTAGTTTCTGAATAAGACTCGCTTGCTGTTGTAGATGAGGTTAAGATGCTGCTGCTGAGGCTGGACAGGTTCTCAGTAGAGATTTTCTGACTGGAAGAATCGGTTACTATGCTCGAAGCAGATGCTGGAGTGGTTGAGCTAACTATTTCAGTGGAGCCAATTACAATCTGTGTAGGAGTGAAAGTAACATAAGAGCTTGAAGGAAGACTTTGAGTTGATTGAGGTATCCCATTACAATCAACAAAGACCTTTGCAGTTGCAATTTTGACAGTCTGGGTCAAAGTCAAAAGCAGTTCTGCATCGACTAGCTTAAGACAAGCATAGAGAAAGAATAGCCGAAGTAGCTGTACCATTGTTTTGGAATGTATATTACTTATATAAAGATGGAGAAAAAAGGTTAGCTAAAAATCTCAAAATATCACCATTAGTAGAATATTGAAAGAATATAACAATGGTCGATGAGCGGATATTAGCTCCTATAAATACACTGGTGCTGATAACGGTCAATCACCCCGAGAAGAAAATATCAGTAAGCATACCGGAACAATCACATCGGTAGAAGCAAGTTAGAGGTTGAGATTAAGGTTGTACAATGTTAATGACTGTAAGTGTTGTATACATTCGTGTACATAGCAACTCTATAGGAGGGTTCTGAAATGTGGCTCGGGGGAATAAAATGTAACTCGGAGGAATGAAATGAATTTAGGTTACCATTAGGGAATGTCATGATCAATGGAAACATATGATCTAAGAATATTCAAAGAGGAAGCAATATTGTACTTGATATTCTGTTTTAAGACATAGAGATTAGTGAAGCGAAAACCGTACCTGGGTATAAATAAATCTCAGATCACATTGGATAAGAGCAAGCGCAGATGGTATTATTTTGCCTATTTTGTATGTAAAGCGTAAATACTGCATAATGCTAATGAGGAAATTACGTATTTACTAATAACGAAGTACTGATTCTGCATCAAACCAATCTCGCTTAACAGCGAGTACTAATTATGTCAGCATATCTCATATTTCCATTAAATCATAACCTTTTCTAATGGTATCTAAGAATTTCACTCGCCTCATTAAATGCGTAAAAATAACGGGCAACTGTAAAACCCGAAGAAAAGAACATTAAATGCAGTAAGAGAAACAAGATAGATATATTCCACAGCTAATGGGTCA
Organism: Saccharomycopsis sp. yHQL182; assembly: GCA_030490795.1. NCBI lineage: Eukaryota > Fungi > Ascomycota > Saccharomycetes > Ascoideales > Saccharomycopsidaceae > Saccharomycopsis > Saccharomycopsis sp. yHQL182. Next base: position 1,246,743 of record JAKVQV010000002.1, on the reverse strand, counting down.
TTTAATGCTAATTAGGCCAGGGAAAACTGCCAGAGATGCAAGGATTTGGTACCAAATGTATAGAAAATTTTAGGAATACGTGTGGCAAGTTAGACAAACTTGTCTATGATGTTTGTTTGCAATCCATATATATTAGCTATGTACATACATGTATGTGCCACACCAATATCCAACGGCTAAATTTATAGCACCTTCACCTCATTCTGGTTGAAAAGGTTACTTTCTGGTTTTAAAACCAGAAAGTAACCTGCGGAATATCTTATAACTTTTAAAGATGAATTGGGTTTTACTATTTAAGCCACTATACTATAATATAGTGGCTTCGAAACCGGTGATAGGTCACAATTGGTAATAAACCACTAGTTGGTAGCTAGAATTTTGGAAAAAATAACCTGATGTCTTGACAATGTTGTTCATTCTACTGGATTTCTGTTTTATGGAACCCAATACATGTTATTCTTATTTTTATAATTAATTTTTATCAGATATCTATCAGCGGCATTCACGGATTGCTTTGCATCAGCTACCTTGCATAATGCGAAACAAAGTTTGGTGATTTAGAGCTGCAATAATTAGAAAAATAGCAGGGAAATGTGAGTAATTATACCTCAATTCTTTATAAGTTCCCTTAATCATTCATATTCTGCCTCAACTGATGATCAAGAATCTCGTCCAAAAGAAGTTCTTCTGGAAAGTGGAAAAAATGGAACCCGCATTATATGCCTTTACAATAATCGGACTTAGTCCTTTGACGGCTTTGTCATATGCACGTGATAATTGCCTAATCACATATAGAATCATTGTTATATATTCTGTCAAAATCACGTGCATATAACTCAAGACTACAATCACTATCTTTGACAACCGGGAGTGCAAAAATCACAGAATTGGACACCCTTTGTTGAAATTGCATGATTTTTTGGAAGGGCATTACGATGTTCGATCCCAATGCAATGTAGAAGACTTAATTGGTCAATGTCATCTTGTTTGAACACATATTGATCTATTCATTAATAACAGCGATATTTCTGTAACTTTGGTATACAGTAGAATTATCATAAATAGAAACAACAAATATTATTATATGACTCCATCTCAGCATACTAAATGTTGTTAGAAACCATTATCTCCACTCCGTTTTCCTGTCATCATCATTAATAAGTGTCCAAGGATAATGAAATTTGCTACCCTTCTCTCTATTCCAGTACTTGAATACATCGATATTTTAAGTAGTCTTATACTATAGGTCAAGAAATATTTGTAGTATGACATTTATGAGAGTGTCAGTATACTTTTTCCTCTGTAGAAGTAACTCGTATTGATTGTATATTGCTAATATACCATCTTCACTCGTATGTTGTTGAACATTGGCAGGTATGTAGTTTGTTTAGTAATTATTATATACTATCCATGAAAATGGCGCGCATCCCAAAGATGACCGCTAATCCAATTATTTAACATCATATAGCGATAGCCCAGTCTGAACTGTTGACTTTTGGGATAATATTCATTACTTTCGACATCCAAGCCTACATAGGTACCACTGTCATTATATTTAGGACATGAGAGCCAAACAGAGTGGCATCATGTTTGCTAACAATCTGTTTTTTGTATATAAATTTTGTAGAAATCAACTTTCCCTCATATTATAGGGATTTTCAAAGTAGCAACTTCTCTCAAATGTTAACCAAAATAATTGAAAAGCAGCAAGTTCTATTGAATAACCTTAAATCCATGGCTACTTTCCGAGGCCATGATGCTCCGATCACTTGTCTCGAATTCGTCTATCATCCGGTGTAGTTATTTAAAGGGCAAGTTAGATTGTTCGGTTCAATGCTAATTTCTGGCGATGAGGATGGCTGGATTGTGTTGTGGCATTATGATTCAGGAAGACAGGTATTAAAGTGGCGTGCTCATACCGGAGCCATCATCTAGATGCAACAGTTGGGAGTGGAATGGACCGAGGAGCCTACCAGACTGGTTATGCATGATACCACCAAATGGTTTGGGTTTATTGTTTCAGTATCGCGTGGCAACACGTTGAAAATCTGGGAGATCTTGAGACGGAGATTACGTTGTTCTGTTCCGGATGAATTGTATGAATACAAGAGACGGAGACCCGAGCCACTCTACACTGAACAGATCAACGCATCTACTTTCTGCAACATTGTTGTGAACCACGATCTTGCTGCTTTGGTCAGCCGCTATAGTCCTAACAATTTCCAGATTCTCTGCCTTGTTCGAGAATTTTACGACTTTCAATTTGAACCTCAACCTGGTGATAGACACATGGTTGAGATTCAGAGCGTCTTTGATGATGTTGACATCCATCGATTTGTGGAGATGCAGAAGGACCGGATCATGATAGCTGGCAGTGATACTTCAAGAGTGGAGGAAATGAAGCGACTCTCGAAATTGGGGTCAATCAAGGGGTTCTGTTGAGTCTCTGAGTTGGTCCTTGTGGTTGGATTTGAAAACGGGCACGTTATCACTTTGAAAATCCCCCATGGCTACCGTCAGATCCTTGATATGGATGCTTATAAGGCTAATACCTTAATAAATATGGTACAAACCGATCCTGAGAAAAGGGCGTTTCTTGAAAAGAATGAGGGAGATCTACTGGCATTGTGTTGCGAAATTTATAGCAACACAACTGCGCTGTCAAAAATCATAATTACTGCTATCAATAGTGCTCATTACCCGAATGCCATTCTCGATATCAAACACGATGCTCGGAAAAACCGAATCTTAACAATATCTGCTGGAAACAAGATTGTTGCTCAGAGAGTCGACACCTACATTTATGGTAGAGAGGCTGAGAATCCAGCTTTTTTGCTGCTCGAAGAACTCCATGAATACTCCACAAAGGTCGTAATTAACGAGTTCGTTGAGGGATCCATCAACCTTAATTCAGCTGGACCTCATAATATCCACGTACGTTTGGACGGACTCCTCTCCGTCAGTTTCTGGGACGGATCAACAAAATTCTATAAAGCTCTCAAAGCGCATGGCTTCGAGCTTGATCATCTTGGCACTTACTCAGAGCCGGAATATAGCAAGGGGAAAGAACCCTCAACCAACCCTAACGAACCCAAAATTACTGGGACCCCGAGCGATACTAGCAGACACAAGTCGACTGTAAGCACATTGTTGATGCTTCCAGATCTTCTAATAAGAGACATGATTGAACACTACAAGTTAGAAGAAAATATCTACAGTGTAACCTTGCTTAATGCCCAGTTTGCGTTACGGTTCAACATCTTTGCGATAGGTTACGACAATGGGACGATTTCGCTTATCAACATCCCGCCCCTTGTGAATGAAACTTTCCCTGACGAAAAGACTTTGGGCATCCACCGCAAAAGCAGTGAGTTACGCATGCAACTTACCAAGAGAAACTTCGCAAAGAGAAGAAATGCCTTTAGAAGGGTCGACAGATGGAATATCATGGCTATGGATGATGCGATTCCCGTACACAGTGCGAGGGTTGCGGCGGTATCACGAAGCCTAGTCGGCCCGAATTTTACTATTATTTGGGTGACCAAGCATAGGTATCACGTTCATGACCTCTTATTTTCCATGTTCAAGATGCATCTACAATAAGACAGTCCCTGCCTTACCTCTGGATTTTTTTATCACCTCCACTTCGTTAAGGAACTCCTGGAGCGCATCGTTTCTGCACAATGCAATGGGATTTAGTCATATATTGAATTACGATTATTATGTTATTGAAACAGATATGTAGAAATTAGGGAAGGCCTCTAAAACCTCAGTAGGTGGACCAATATAGAATTAATTAATACACAAGCTAAGATTGTTTGTTACCTAGTGCATGAAATGGACAGGAAAAAGATATCACACTCATCGAAAGCCTTTATGGCCAAGTTGGTAAGGCACCACACTAGTAATGTGGCGATCCTCAGTTCGAATCTGAGTGAAGGCATTTTTTTTTTGCTATTTTTGACTATTTCTGTTCATAAACACGAGCGTGGTGACATTGTCGTTGTTTGGCAAAGCTTTCATGCCGTACAACATCGTAGCTTCAAAAACCCAGCTGTTTGTGGCTGCTTTGTTTTTATGCTGTTTAATCAACATGCATGAAAAATGTAGGGAAAAAAAATTTGACGGCATCAAAAAACAACTACAATTGGTCTTCTTTCCATTAGATAGAAACTCCACTCTCAACTTCTAGTCGTAATCTCATCTGTATATCAATATTTAATATACATTTTTTTTAATTTTTGTGTAATATTGTCCTGTATATTACTTATGTATGAAAACCCTCCAGTATATAACCGAGAGGGAAATCTCAATCTACATAAGAAATACATTGAACGAACCTTGCTTGTATTTTGAGAAAACCACTTAAAAACGTTGTTGTTAGATTAAATTAATTATTGCACTATTGATAGAGGATTACAGAAGTGGGTCCTCTAAATATTCTTGTGAGTGATATCTTACAACATATGGCTCTATTATCTTTTTTAATCTTCTTGTGGATATCCAAATAGGTCCTTTATCGTTCCTGTCGTCATCGCGCTTTTAATTAATAAAATATGATCTCAAAAACGAGAAAGATAAATTGATCAAGTTGATTCACTTGTGTAATTGTAAGGTTTGCTGGTGCAATAATGTTTTTCCATTGGCACTGTAGGGATTTTACTATGAATTTCCAGAGTTTCAAGATAGTTAAGCACTGCATCATACAATGCAATGTTCCACTTTTTCTGCTAATGAGAATAGTAGCGTCTCTTGGTATAGAGGGCAATATGACCATTTCATTACATTCCATAGTTGAGTCCCTGTATGAAAGCTATGAATGTTTTATTTCCTATATCCTATATTTGAATGTGAAGTGCCTAATCATCTTCTGATACTCAGTGTATTTCATGTAGGGTTCAAGTTGCATATGGCTGGAAAGGGCCGTTACTGGTTCAATTCCCTTTCTGATTAACAATTGATTTTGAAAATTCGAGTCTATCTTATTGTTAAAAATATATGCTTAAAGTCCATATTGTTTTAGGTAAAGCTGCAGGTAAAGAACAGACGGAAAATCAATTTCATAACTTGATTCACTTGTTTTACTAACTATTTTGAAAGGACCGTAGCAAACATCTGTCAGTTTCTTGAATGTTTGGGAATTGGTGTACGCTTCTCGGTTCACAAGAATCTCTTTTGGTGACCCAGAATGCATATAACTGGCAAAGCCAACTCTACTGCTCTCGTGAGAGAGAGATCGTAACTCTCGGCTTTGCGGTACAAGAAACAACTTTTCCCGAAGGAAAGCTATTGATATACTAATCTTTCTGGCGATGATGCTTGTGACTCATCGTTATTCAATATGCAGCAATGACTTCAGAACACGCCCAAATTGAGATCCGGCTTTAACGATGGTAGAATAGATTTAGGAACAGTCGAGGGTGAGTCTTAAGAGGTAGTTTGAAGTTTATACACTGAGTACCTGGTCCAAGGGGTAGTCAATAGGCCACCCTTTTTAAATTTATACAATAAATTGTGATTCAGTTACTTAGAATTGTGTATTGAAATTGTATATTAACAGGAATATGTAGTATATGTTATTATATGTCGATCATCTCTGCGTTAGGATCTTGACTGAGTCCTTCTTAAACAAATAAGAGGCACCTCCAAGAACAGTTGTCGCTCCCACAAAGTATCCATAGTATTCAAAAAACGTGTTGAAAAGCCCGAAGTATTGTGTGTCGGCCAACAAAGGAGTCACCACTGGATTGAATATGGCAATTGTGATATATAACATCTGGAATCCGGTGTTAAACTTGGATATCATTGTTGGAAACACTTTGACACTTGGGATACTGAAGTCCCAATATCTGACAAATGTCTTTGGAGCAGGCAAGGTCTTGTATCGCACAAATATGGCCGCAAGGCCCATAAGAATATCTTTACCCAAGATCAATACTGCCAAATAGGCTGGGAACTGACTAGTATATGTTAAAGTAGCTGTGGTGATGACCATCAACAACTTATCAGCCATAGGATCAATAATGGATCCGATAATTGTCTTCAAATTGTACTTTCTGGCAATGTAACCATCGACAAAATCCGTGATGCTCGAGTAGATAAAGAGCGATACGGCGTAGACGATTTGATGCTTCACTATGAGAACCCCAATGACAGGAGCCGATATAAGCCGGGTGAATGTGAGGAGATTGGGCAAAGTGTATATATTTTCATGTTCAGGAATGATCTTCTTCATTGGCTCAGCAATCATTTTCTGGTGTAATTCTTTGGATTTTGTGTATATTTCCTGGGTCTTTCGTTGTGCTTGCTCTTTTGATTTACTGTATATTTCCTGGGTTTTCTTCAGAGCTATTCCCTGCTGTGTTTTCAAAGTGTCTTTGATGAGGGAGCTCATGTTCTTGCCACTACGGCCGTCAGTGTAGTATCTGCGAACAGTTAAGTGAAATGACTTCTCCGAAGGATATCTTCCTCTTATACCGATGCATGATGATGAAATTCTAGTTCCTCTTACAAGAGATGTCACAGAAGAGGATCCCGGCAACGATGATACGTGAGAACTGAGCAGCCTTATCTGGCTTCGAAACACGATTTGAATAGCCATTTTCTGTTCATAGACTCGACGATTCGACAGTCCACACGTTCATTTGTCAGAAGCTTGCTTAGGTGATGGAGACTCGGATCTTCAAGCAATATTTTTGACAGAAAAAATTTTTTGCTTGCCCCAAATTTCATTTTTCATCACTGGATCTTATTGGTCTATTTGAGGGTTCCTTGAAGGGGAATGGTCTTGGGATCGATCCATCTTCGGGTGGTGAAGTGTGTAATTAAGAGGTGACAGTAGGAATATAATTGCAATTATGTCAAAGTAGACATTGTGATGTATGGCATTGTCTGGTATTGCTTAAAGGGTTGGTCGTAGTTACTGTAAATCCTTTTTTTTTCTATGAAAAGCAATGCATAAAAATCCGTCACTCTCCAACATCGGCTGTTGTACAAGGTGAGGTTGTTGATTATATAGGCCATATGAGGATAAAGAAGGCCATGAATTACAATAACATCTTCGTAATGACTAATGAGATCCAGTAATTGATAGTTTACATCTGTATTTTTTTTTTTTTTTTAATTTATTTCCCTCTTTGTAGTCTTCGGACACCGGTCTAACATCGATAATATTTCAAAATACATTGAGTTGAATGGTTTCTGGAGGATCCTCTCTGTTATATTCATTATAAAGCGAAAATACAAAATTATCTCACACAGCCATAGTTTAAGCTTACAGATATTCCTCTTACTACGTAAATCTACAGCAATAAGCATTCTGTATAAAAACAATCTGTTTACTCACTACACACTTATATACCACCTCCACAACTATCTGGCAAATGTTATGTCGTCGATTCTCAAAATAGATTTAACACATTCACTGGCCAAAGTGATGGCACTGGTGTTTACCAACACTGGCTGCAAAACGTGCTCGTTGAAGGTGTTACCTGCTGCAGATCTTCTGACCGAAATACCAGCGTATTTCTCGCCCATTTCGTGTTTATTTCTGAGCTCTGTGATCATCTGGATACTGTTTAACCCAGCATTTTCGGCCAAAATAACAGGTATGACCTCCAAAGCCTCAGCAAACTCTTTGAAACAGAAGGCCTCGGTACCGGACAATTCTCTCGACAATTGAGATAATTGACGTGACACTTCGATTTCTGGAGCACCACCACCTGCAATCAATCCTCTTTGCTTCACAAGACAACGGATCACACATAAGGCATCGTGAATAGATCTTTCAGTCTCATCAAGCACCAATGCATTAGCACCTCTGACAATAACAGACACCGTCGGTTTGGTGACATTCTTAATACCGGTTATCTTTACTATTTTCGAGCCGTTTGACTCAGTTTCTTCTATGAGATCGGCTTGACCCAATTTGTCCTCCGTGAACGAATCAACGTCAGCAATTGGCTTACAGCCCAAGGACTTGGCAACAAACTCTATTTCGTTTCTCTCGATGTCCTTAATGACAAGAATGTGCAATCTTGAGAGGAAATGCAAAGCCAAGTCGTTTACAGCGTCTCTCAAGATAGATTTCTGGATCAATAACACGTTACACTTGGACTTCTTGATCTTCTTACACATGTTCAAGATGTAGGCTCTCTCCTCCTTCAAGATCTTGTCCATTTGTCTGTAATCGTTGATCACGATATTGTTTTCCATATCCGGCTTTGGCGGAGAAAGCTGGAACTGAACCAATCCGATTCTGGCCTTCTCGACTCTTACTGGCCCCCCTGCGCTTTTTATCACGTTCTGGTTCAAAACAATCCCGTCAATCAACTGGGTATCGTCAATAGTGCCTCCAAGCTTCTTTACAATTCTTATATCGTTCAAATCAACACTGTAAGGGTGGTTGACGTTGTCATGGACTCTCAAAACTGAGTCCACAGACAAAGGAGCCAACAAATGAGAATGCTGCGCCACAATTTTTGACGACAACGACGTGGATGCAGCCCTTATGAGGGCTTCACGGTCGTCCAACGAGATCTTGTTGGACATCTCCAAAAGAATCTCAACAGATTTGCTTGCTGCTCTTTGGAAAGACTCTGCAATTATAGTAGGATGAATGCCCTTCTTCAAGAGTCTTTCAGCTGCACCAAGCAATGCACCGGTCAAAACAACAACACTGGTCGTTCCGTCACCAGCTTCAACATCCTGGGCCTTAGAAACGTCCACCAACATCTTAGCAGCCGGATGTAACACTGCCATGTGTTTCAAGATAGTGTGTCCATCGTTAGAGATAATGATCTCTCCTTTGCCGGTCTTGATCATTTTATCCATCCCTTTTGGACCCAACGAGGTCTTTATGGCGTCAGCAACAGCTCTTGCTGCCAAAATGTTGGAGTTTCTTACTTCTTGTGGCTTCTCTTTGTCCTTGAACGTTGCATTGGAAGGCAAGTTTCTAGCACCTGCTGGTGCGGCAGCTGCAGACATCTTTTATCAAATGGATTATAAGCAAACTGTAGACGGTCAATTCGCGGCTGAAATTGTCCTGATGCTTCAACTAAGGGGGAATTGGGTCTGGTGTCACCTTTACATTGATAACCAGATGCCTCCAGCAAAAAATATCAGTGATTTTTCAACAACAAAAATTTTTTTTGCTGAGTTTTCGTGGAGTGCGGATAGCCGTGATTTGGCAGTCCTCCGGGTGATCTTCACTGAACATGCAGAATGGCTCTAACAGAAGCCATTATTATGTATACCTACATCCAATATCTCTAATAAGGTACATGCTGCTATAACGTATATTCCATCATCTAACTAAATATCTCGGTAACCTTACCTGCTCCAATGGTGCTTCCGTTTCTTCTTAGCACAACACGTCCAAGGCGCGAGTCTCTTTCATAAGTCATCAAAGGCAACGGTCTTGGATTCGAGGAGCTTTCATCAAGCAATTCGATCTCTACAATTGCAGTTTTATTGGACCCAACGTGAAGAACCCTTTTCTTCTTCTTTTTTGATTTGTCCTTTTCTATGATCTCTACCAACTTTGTGATCTTTGCAGGCGATTCATTACAGCCCGAATAGAGCACAAATTTAGAGCCGGGCAAGATCGGCTCGCTTCTGAGGTCAAAGAAATGAACCTCGCTCAAAAAACGACACGATGAGCTTATAACCGAGTCGAAATTCGAAACAAGATCGCCGGGTCTGATCAAGTCGGAGTTCTTCTTTAGCTCATCCCTGACCTTCTTGACCTTGAAGAACAACGACACGTTATTGTCGTATTTAAGAGCCACATCTTTTTCCTGGTACATTTCGAGTTCTTTTCCTCTTGTACTCTCGGAAATCTTGATGGAGCTTACAGGTAAATAGATGTTACTTGGAGAGAACGAAACTGTTTCACCAGGCTGAATGTGCCCGCTGTTAACTCTTCCAATAACCTCAAAACCACCTGATTGAACGTCTGTGTTAACATCGGTAACCTGGAACAAAAACTTCTCCTCAAGGACAGACTGAGACTGTGCACTAGAAAGGTCGGTCGCCTCCTTTTCTAAGACCTCGAGAAGAGTAGGCTCGGAATTCGGATACCAGCTAGTAAGTTTCTTAATAGTTGGCTTGGCAACGACGTTAGTTCCATCCAACCCTGAAACAGGCACAAACACCAATTCTTCGGCCTTGAATCCCACATATTTGGTCAAAAAGTCCGTCAATTGGGTTTTCAAGTCTTCGTATCTTTTCACATCGTAGTCAATGAGATCAAGCTTATTCATGGCAACAACTAGTCTCTTAAGACCCACACAATAACTGAGTAAAGCATGCTCTTTTGTTTGACCAGAATAACTGAACCCAGCCTCAAATTCATTGTAGTTACAGTCAATGATCAAAAGACCAACGTCTGCTAACGAAACTCCAGCAATCATCCGCGGAACGTAATCACTATGACCAGGAGCATCGATTATGATAAAGTTTACGTTTTTGGTTACAGCTGTGGTAGTACAGATATCTACAGTTACGCCCCGCGATCTTTCTTCAGCAGTTTGATCCATAATCCATGCCAAAGCAAACGACTTCTTCCCAGCAGCAGCAGACTCCTGCTGAAGTTGTTTCAAAAACGTAGGACTAACCTTATCTAAAGCTTTCAAAAACATGCCCATAAGTGTCGATTTCCCTGCATCTACATGGCCAATGACTGCAAACGATAAGCTGGGCAAATGCACGTCGGTTTGCGATACATACTTCTTCAAGTCTATCTGCTTTGACGGAGCAGTTGCACTCTTAGGAGGCTCGGAAATAAACAGCAAACCGGTGTTGATCTTCTTACCAAGGGCATCTACTTCGTCTTCTTCCGCATCGTCATCTAAGCCTGAACTTGCAGTGTTAGCAGTAGCGCTCTTTTTAGTATCAGAGACTTTTATTTCTCCGTTCTTCTGAGCTGTTAGAACAACATCATCAGGACTTGGCTTACTGAAGTTCTTGACAATCGTCGAGGACTTTTTTACTATAGGATCGCTGTTAGTATACATAAGATCATCATCTGGAAAATACACACTGAACAAGTAACCTGCGTAGTCTTTCGAGTCTGTGGTGCCATTGTATATATCATGGACGATAGGACGTCGGAAAAGATCAGATATCAGATTCCTGTTGTCGGTAAGTAGCGTATCTTCATATTCTAGAGGAGGTAATTTCGTCTGCTGGGGCTTGGGTTCGTTTTCTATGTTTATGACTGGAGACTTTATTTGTGGTTCTTCTTGTTGTATCTTTGGTTTTAGTTTATTTTGGGTTCCAAGACCTCGCACGCCTCCTGAAGATCCCAACTTTGCAAGCTTCGAAAGCTTGCTGCCGGACAGTAATGGTCCAAGAGAGGAGAGCCTGGAAGGCCTCAAAGGATTCTTTTTTGTATTGGATAATGTACCGATATCATCGCTCTTTTTGGGCGTCGTTAGCTTATCAAGGATTGACACAGAGGTATTGCTCTTCGCCAAGCTCATCTTCTTCGTCTTAGACTTAGCCAACAAAGACAATTTGGACTCTTGAGTGGGATTCGGTTAGCAAAAATATGATGATCACGATGAATGGTAATAAATACACCTTCATATTCTAACTGATTGAGTCATTTGAAATAGAGATACGAACAGCAAAAAAAGACAAAAGAACCTATCAGGAAATACAAAGGAGTAATTGTAAGCAGAAATTGGAGAACATACCTTTAACCGGAGCCGTTTTGGCCGGTATTGCTTTCTTCTTGAATCTCTCTAAAGGACGGTTAGTATCAATGATTCATTCAGTATCAATATTTTAGAACAAATAAAAGGTCGTACTCTTTAAGTTCGCCACTGCGTCATCCACATTCATATATGAGTCCCATATCTCGCCGTAAATGTCGTCGTAGGTGAATCCCGTGTACTCTGAAAGACTGGCCTTTACTTGAGGGATCAATCGTTGAATTTCCTCGTCATCTTCCGGGGTTATTTCGTCATCTCCCTCGGCATAATCGCCGTCATTAGCATAATCCACTAAATCGTCGTCTGAAAATTGCGGCATCTTGTTTGTTGGGCTCTATAAGTGTTGTTTGATCAAGTGACAATATATTGGGTACTTTTTGAAGGGACTCAATGATTTTGTCCATTTCCAATTTTTTTTTTTTTTTTTTTTTTTTTTTTTTTCAGCAAATCCCGGCTTACTGCTGGTTTTTATGTATGTTTCCAACATGAATCAACGCTCTTTATTAATACTGTTATTCATCTAGATATCTAAATGTAATAGATTATGTAATTGTGCGGCACTCTTAAGAATGGAAACAGGAATATTTGTCTCCTGATTCACCTCTTCTAGCGACTGTAGACTCGAGTTCTGAACCTGTTTCTCCAGTTTCCCCGTAGGACAAAATACCGCGCCATACAAAAGAAACGAAAGGGCCCTCATGTTGTGGTTTCTCTTGATCAAATATTTAAACACCATATTCCGAATTTTAGACCAGCTTCCTTGAGACGCTTCGATTATTTCCTTCATCTTATCTTTTGGTATATGTACGCCTTTCATAACTAATATATTTGCTAAGCTTGAAGTTACTGACTCATACTCATCATCACTACTTTGATTACCACTACTAATGTCGTCACTCTTAATTTCTCTTTCCCTATTATCTTTATCTCCGTCTATCCAAACAGAAAGCTTCGAAATAACCGATGACTCAGGCGAGATCTTTTGGTTCCAGAAATCAAGTAAATCCAGAAATTTCAAATCCTTCGCAATTAGTAGATCAATCTCTCCTGTTTGTATCTTTGCGATATTGATTGAGTTAAAGTAGTAGTTTCCAGTCAAAATTGCTTCCCAATGCTTCATGTGATTGTTCATCCTCTCAGAGTTGTGCTCTAATGTCCCAGTCTTCTTCATAGGAAGCATGACAAGGTTATTGTTATCAATATCTTGTTCATCTTCAGTATTATAAAGGACTCCAGTGCTTCTGAGATGAAACTGTATGTTGTCCTCGTTAAGAGTCAGTATATCTGAATCATCAATGTAGTTTCTTAAGAAAGGCGTCACTATTGTTGCATAGTATTCTGTTTCTGACATTCTGTTAAGTCTTGAGGTTATTTTTCTAATATATGTAAGTATCCGTGCTTCTAGTATCGCAGGGTTGTAATCATCACCGCCCATGATACATACCTGTATTCCAACCGTGGATCTACATATTCTCATTCCTGCCTTAACCACATAACCCAATTGTTGTCTCGTTCGTAACTCTAGAACGATATTTTCACTGATAAGCTCAGCGACTAATTTTGTAACTGTCCTCACCCATAGATCATTACGCTTACCGGTCTGAATAAAAATCACACAAGTATTGTTTGAGTTGTTTGGGAGCTGAGTCTGTAAGACATAATTACTCCCTGGTTTTAGCAAATATGTTGATGGTAACTGCGTCAACAAGCCGTTTAAGATTTCTCTCTCGCCTTTATAATGGCCCTTGAGACTCTCAATATGCGACACAATAAACGACTTACTTATTGATCCCTCAATATAAACATGGGAATATGTCCTCGAGGTTTTAAAAAACGTGTCTGCAACATACTGAACATCTTCATAAACTATGTCTTCCAACGCTCCTAGTCTTTCAGCTATGTCAAACGAGTTTTCCTCAAGAAGGACAGTGGTTGCAGATGTGGCTAGGCACAAAGAACTTTCCTCCGTAATCGATCTGTAAAAACCCTTCACTTTCATAAATTGTTCAAAGAATAGTTTCTCATCAACATAGACATCAAAGTGGTTTACTACCCTATCAATTCCAGCAGTGATAATCCGAATGACTTTTTGCAACTTATCATTAAATCCTTTAACCGTGACACCAAAGCGAACATCGCCTCTACAGGATGTGGTAATGGACCAATCATAACCGATGATCTCACTGGCGTACAATTCAGTCTTTATCTGGGCAGAAATGGTTTCGACTATTATCTCTATTGCCACTATGTTTTGTATATTTGGGGTAATTCTAAGGTTCAAAAAATCAAAACTTATGCTTGATTTGTGAGCTTCATTAGTACCATTATACCAGATCTCGATATTCTCATGGTTACCTTCAATATATAGCCTTTTAGGTTCTAAGACATTCTGTGAGTTGGTTAAAACTGTAGCAAAAGATCCAATATCAAAGCTGTCGGGAATCTGGAAATTGAGTGGAGATTTCATGGATCTCTTATAGGTGTTCATTAAAAGTGTCTCTAAAGAATTATAATCTTTCACAAAATTAGGAATGAATTGCCCAAATATGGGATTCAACTTCACTGGTATTCCGACAACTTCTTCCTGTGTAATGATATGTATAAATCTCGCCAAGAGATTAACGTCTATATTGAAAATAGAATACTCAAATTCATAGTGGTAGTCCTTCGAAAATCGGAAATCATCATTAGGCGAGTTTGATAACTTAATTACGTTGCTAGTGATCTTATAGGAACCATAAGATATTAAGTTGAAGGTGTTCAAATTGATGTTCTGGTTAACGAATGTGATGAAATTATCAGCCAATGTGAGCCACCATTCATTGTTACTCAAATCACCCTGTTGGTAAAAAGATGTCCATCCTGGAAGATTTGACCAACTAGGCGTACCTTTCAAGAGCCATTTTGGATCAAGATTCTGGAGATTCAGTTGCATAGTAGCTGATAAGTCCGCTACTTCATCCATAGCCGATTTTGTTTGACGATCACCAAGTAAGAAGTTCATAAAGTCAATATTTGCCAAATCAGAGAGATATTGGGCAATTAGTTTCTTATTACTGTAAACGAAGTGATTCCTTACTGACAGAAATATTGTTGCTAACACAAGGAAAATACTTGAAGTGCCTTTCTTTGTTAGTTCAAGGTCAATCAGTAAGATATAATGACCTTTTAGTATCTCTGATCTGTAACTACTTATTGCGGTGATTAACTTCATATCAAATAAAATTTTAGACAAAGCATCGTCTTCATTGCCCAAAATATCCGCTAATGCTTCACTGAATAAGAAAGTCTCTGTATCTGTCCATGGTCTCAACTTGGATGACGGCACAGACATTGGGAAGACTAGACGGAGTCTTTCGGAAGACGACGACCGTGCTGCCTTTATAACAATTCCACGGTTAAGGCAGCTCTTTGGAAACGGTTTCTCGGAATACTTGAAACCACTGCCAGTAATGTCAAAATCTGTCAATTTCTGGTGATGCTTAAAGGTCTTTGCTTTAGGAATCTGTGAAAAGAGTTGGATAAGTAACTTCTGAATTAAGTTTATTGAATGACAGCTTTTGATCACAAGGGTAAAATTATGGGGCTCAAAGTTCTGCTTATGGTGTTTCACTAGAAGTTTTAATAGGTCTTTTGAAGGGTAAGATAATGTATTGATATTTCCAGTTCTGAATCGATGAAATTTACACTTGGGATTGGCCAAGAGCCGGAGACCATGGAACATGATTTTTCCTTGATCTGCTTTGTTTCCTAGATGTTCATTGTTTATGGAGATGAGCTCGCGAGAAATCCGTTTTTGCAAGAACAATGGATTCAGAAGACTGTCCACGAGCATGTCCAAGCTGGACTGAAGCGGGGCAATTCTGTTATCAGAAAATTCATAATGGAAGGTAGTTGTTTCTCCAAGTGTATAGGCATTCATAGACCCATTATGAAGGGAATTTATGTACCCAAATAGCTGACATGGTTTTGGGTATTTCTTACTTCCCATAAAGAGCATATGCTCGCAGCAATGGGCCAACCCTGGACACTCGTCAGGATCATTTGAGGCTCCTGCTGCGATACTGATTCCAACTGCGGAAGTGTTTGAAAATGGATCTGATATCAAAAGCGAAAGGATTCCATTTTCAAGCTGCACTACTTTGTAGGAGCGATTTGATAAAGCGATAGGCAGATATATCGGTTGATCTGGGAATTGGTGCAATAAAGGCAACGAGACATTAACCATTTTGGACTGCTGTCGTAGGTGTCACCAAGCTACAGAGCAATAATGGTTACAAAAATGGAAATTTAATTGATTATAATATATCCACAATTATCCATCAAAGGAATTAAAACGCACTCTGTGCTTGATTTTGGTACGTAACCTGCGATGTTGACAGGAGATCGACGAAATTGCCTATTTGGGACACATGAATCAGACATAAAGTTTACATAATCAGCCTGGGTTCTTACATAAGCATACCTATATCTGACAGTACCAACAAACTTTTGCTGTGTGCGATTTTGAAGCTGCGATGCCTCATAATAAGCAAAAAAAAGTTTCGCGGGACCACAATCGAGGGCTATTGTGATTGTTTCGCCGGTAGCTGTTCATTTTATTAAGAAGAGCTTTGTTTTGGCAACCGCATTGCAGAAACCTGCCAACACTCTGAATTAGATAACCAACCATACACTGCAGTTTAAATAGTTATGCAGTTGTGCGTATGTATCAGGAACTAATTAGGTCCACTACGTTGGCGACTGAGCACGAGCATGGATAAGCAAATATATATATTTGCTTTGGGCAGGCTAAGACCGGCTTTCCAAGGTTTTACACTATTTTTTTCCGGTTATACAGTAAGCGATTTCAAAGGTACACCATTAATTTTTCACCGTCCTATACTGAATTTCCCTATAGAGCAATAAAATTTTACAGTACATTCAGAGTAAGCGGAGATACAGCATAAATGGAGAGTTAATAACCACTAGTGGCTTTATTTAGGATCATATACTGAATATTGCTGCAAAAAATGTACATGCAACAGTAACTCAGTATGAGCACCAAAATATTAAGAGACTTTTCCAAGATGAATTGCGTGTCTCAAAGAGGTAATCACACCCTGTTATATTGATTCTTTTTGGATAGATTCTGGATAGCCACTACAAGAAGGAAAAAAAATTGTGGGAGCTATACACAGAATGAAGTGAAACGAGCTGAACGCCTGACTTTACCGATGACATGCGACGTATTAGCAAAAGCTACTACCTAGGCAGGTCCACATTCCTGACTGAATATCAGTGCTGGTGTGTTTCAGAAAGCCGGCATACTCTTTGATTTGCCCAACCTGAAAAGTAAAAGGTTGGAAGATCCTGCAGCTGGAGCCCCTACTCTCAGTGTATCATATGCGTCAAGGGATCCTCGCACGGCCTGCCTAGGCGGGTCTCAGCCTAAGCTACTCATCTGATTGTTCCACAGAATAATGCCAGCCAAAATGATGACCGTTGATCTTTTGTGGGCCAAATAATGGACAATCTTCGATTCTGTTACACTTGCAGATCGCACAAATTGTCTTGGTTCCCCTGAATGTGTTTGAACAGTAAGCTGATTAGGCGCGGCCCGTCTCTGATTGGCCAGAAATCCCCCAATACGTCCCGCTGCTACCTGCATGAAACTGTCCCCAAAAAATTTCCCAAAAAATTCAGGCGTGCGTACCACAGAATGTAGCACCAAACTCAAATACAGCGGGTGCCTGCGGTTCTGTAAAGAGCGAAAAGGGTATTTCGTCTCTTTATGGGGACGTTTTCGTTTAGGCTTCTTATTTCTTACTGTCATTCAAAATTTTCAGTTTATTTTTTTTTTCTATGATTTGGATTTGGCTTAAATGAGTGAGTTGATTGATGATCGGGCTACACAAATTTCGTTTTAAATCGCAATTGTGATATCTTGCTGCTGCTTGGTCTTTCTGCTGGATCTTTGTCTCTGTTTGAGTTATCAGTATCGTCATAGCTTTCTGGAGAATATATACACACCAGTTCGCTGATTATTCACTGGTTTCTTCGATCGCAAATCTGATATCTAGCTGTCTTTGGATCAATCTGGTTGGATGTCTGTTTGGGAAAAAACACAGCATAACAATACGCTATTACGATCACAAGATAATCACCATATAATCACTATATAGTCACAATAAAATTACGCTATACAACACTATATTCGCTATACAACACTCAGTCACTCTACTATATTCACAGCCAAATGTCTAGCTTTCCAATAGACCACAATAAGCCCTTGTCGAAGAACCTCACAGACTGTCACTTCCTCTGCTACTCGCTCTCACAGGAATGTGTGCTCTTTGAGATAAGAGGAGACTTCCAACAGGCGTACAAAAAATGGATGAATCTCCATAACTTCATAGCCAACTCCATCGCAACTTTCAAAAAGAACTTCCCTTCCTTCACCGTGGAAGATGACAATACATACAACAGCATCCTTCAGATAGATGCTCAGACAGGAATGCGTGCACAGCTATGTTTCGAGAAGTTGATGTCAGGAAACATCGATAAGCTTCCCAAGACCTCATTTGAGAGCAACTCCGCCAGTCCCGACTTGAAGAATAAAAAGAGCCTCTCATCAATAGGCTCAGTGTCCTCTATTTCGTTCCACACGTTTCAATCCTCAATGTCCTCCAGCATATCACAGCCCACGCCATTCACTCTCCCAGGAAAAGAATCTCCACCTAGATCCAAGAACACACTCGACTTCAATGTGTCCAAATCTCCAATATCAGACTCCACAGGCACGTTTGAGCCTTCGGTGATGAATGTTGTGAGTCCTTCTGCAAACACCCACATAAATACGCCCGGAGGTCTCTCTGCATCGCTTATTGCGGCAACTGCTGCTGCCGAGGCTGCTGCCATGGCTGCCTCCGCAATTCCAATCCATGTGGCGTCCCCTGAGGCTGTGCTAGCAGTCAGATCTGGCGAGACCAGTGACGGAACCGTGACAGATCATACCGACAGCAACAGCGATAGTAATGAAAGCAGTACTGTAAGTACGCCTATAGCCACTAAAGTCCATATAAATCTCTTGAAATCGTACGGAGCCCACGAAGTCTTCAGAAACGGCAATAACGATTCAAGCACCTCCTTGGTATCGTTGCCTCCCAGCATTCCATTACCTCCTATTCCCACCGCATTTGGGTTCAGTAATCATGGTAATAACAGGGCATCTATGGCAACTGATACGACGTTGATCATCGATAACGACAGTGAATGCGACACGTTATCAAGAATGCCAGCTGAGAATTTCAATGGAGCATACAACAACAACAACAACAACAACAGCGACTTTTCGTTGGCCAAATACACTGCCGCAAACAGACATCTCTCCGCATCTTTGGTGTCTCCAAAAGCAGCTTCAACGGACGCAATTTCTGCAATGATACCCGATGCTTCGAATTTCTACACAACATCTAAATCAAAGCCGGTATCCGCCAAATTGGTGGTGCATCCCGTGGACAGCAAGTCGATTGAGGAAGTTGACAAGGCTTCTGATACCGAAGTGTCTGGTGATAATGTCGAAATGTCTGAGAAGGACGTTGAGCTGTTTGCCAAAGACATTGATAAACAGTCCGTCAAGGACATTGACGAAGCAGCTGAACAAGAAATTTCATCCATATCTGAGCAGGACATCGACGAAATATCTGAAATATCTGAGATATCTGATAAGGACGACGACGAAACATCTGAACAGGACAACGAAACCACGGCCAAAAATGTCGGGTCCCGTGTGAACATGGACAGCAGTAGCAGTGCCAAGATGGTGTTTGCAAGAAAAGAGTCGGTTAAACTTGTGCTTTCCCCACTGTCCATTGCCTTGAATTGCAACAAAGAATCTTCACGGTACTCTGCTTGCGAAGTGCACAAACCTATTAGCACGATTCTCGATCTACAGGTAGCCAATGAACTCAATCGCATGGTCACGGCGAACACAAAGGCTTCTCCAAGGAATGACGACTTAACCCCTCCATCCTCGGCTTCTGTGGGCGTGAGCACGAGAACCTCTGGCACAAAACCCAGCTCAGGTGGTTCAGGCACGTACGAGATCAAAAAGATCGACATAGAGGACGAAGATGAGGGCTATGATAGTTTTGTGGAGCAGGGCAAGATGATCTCCAAGTATCTTAAAATGAGCCATTCTGAGTTTAATAATAGCACGTCCAGTATTTCATGTCGGGAGAATTTGGATGAGATAATCAGTTCGGGAAAGATTATAGTGAGAAATGAAGATATAGCTCCGTTATCGCCGTCTAGTTCAAGAGGTAATACAGCTTCGAAGAAGGAGGAGTCGGCGGTTGAGATTGAGAAGGGTGCTCAGCAAGAGTTGCAAAAGAAACAGGATAAAGAGGACGAGAAGGTGGAAGAGAAAGAGGCTGATAAGGAAGCCGCAGAAATCGATGAGAAACAGGCAAGTAATGAAGCCGCAGAAATCGATGAGAAACAGGCAAGTAATGAAGCCGAAAAGGAGCAGTCTGACCAGCTTGCGTCACTTGAATCAGCCGGAGATCAACTCGTATCACTTGACTCATCCAAAGAGCCAGCCAAAGATCAACCTAAAGAAACTCAACTTCCTGCAAACACAAAATCTCGTCATTCCCCCTCTCCGAGCCTCGCCAAGTTCTCCATATGCCAATCTCCAACACAAATTTGTTCGGACAACGACGATGCTCCGTCTGTGTTTGAGAAGATAATGGATACCCCTCCAACAACGAGCAACGGAGGATATTCTGATGACGATGCTGATGACGATGATGAAGACGACGATGCCAGTTTCATTGTCTGTAACCAGTCAAAACCACCATCGAGAAGCAGCAGTAATAGCAGCAGTAATAGCAGCTATCATCGGCTCAAAAAGAGACATCCATTGAAATCATTTAACAAAAACATGAAGAATCTTGCTCTCAAGCCAATCACCGAAGTAACCAAGACAAACGATGTGTCAGCTTCAAAAGATCTGTTGTCAAAAGCAACCTCGAAAGCGTCGATTCCAAAAGCTCCACCGTTTATTTCCTATGCTGCCACAAGACCTCCGCCACCTTTACCTACGAAATCAACTACATCGTCACCAGGAAAGCTCTCACCCTGCGTGTCGTCATCAAATTTCTCGTTTGCTGCCACAAAACCGCTTCCAATATCTACCAGTTTGTACAACTGCAACCTGATGAGTACTGACGATGAGGGTAATTCTCCTGATTCTTCGTCTTCGTTGACCACATTGCCATTTTCCAAGCCGTCTCTTGCGGTCAGTCGTTCTGGTTCCGTAGCAAGACTGGGATCTCCTTTGTCAGTCAGATTCAAGGAATCAATCAAAGAGTCGAGATTGACCAACTTACTAACTCCACAGAGTAAAAGAACCAACATGGTCATCAATGCCCATAAAAAGCCACCAATAGCCCCTAGTCGTTTGGCATTCAACACCGATAATGCCCTTCAGAAAGCCAGGGAAGCGGCCAGTACCGCTCAGAATGACGTGGATCATATCTACGGTGACTCTGAGTTTATAGTGGAAGACCCCCCTGAGATCATCCTCAAGGATGACCCGCCTGAAGATGTAGACGAGGAGCATGATAAAACCAAGTTCAATATGGTGAGCAAAAACTTCTCACAGAAATCAAATACATTCGGAAGTTCACGACAACTAAAACTTCCATCGGTGATATCACCTACATCTCCGTCATTGATGCCCTCGATTACTTCGCAAATAAGAGGCTTTGCGTCGCATTCGGCCGTTGCCTTGAGTGTAGCTCAAGCCCAAGCAGCTCAGGCCCAAGCAGCTCAGACTCAAGCAGCTCAGACTCAGGCCAATCTTTCTACATTCAATGTCCATAACAACTCCTCTGCTGCCGTCCTTGAGGAGGCTCCACAGCTTATTTCGGCGGCCCCACAGCTGATTACGGCCGCTCCGATGATGTCAGTCAACAGAAACTACATGAAACTCAGAGGATACAAGCTTGCCTCTCCAGACATGCGCTGGAAGATCGACGAGATCATGGAGAAGCTTCCCGAGTTCAATTTGGACCGCAAGGTGTGCGAGATGTTGCTTGCAAACTTCCTCCAGCCGAAACAGGAAATTAAGCTTGACCATATTGCCGGCTTGAACGGGGTCAAGAAAGCATTGAAGGAATCTGTGGTGTATCCTATAATCAGACCAGATTTGTTCAGCGGGCTTCGTGAACCTGGCGAGGGAGTGCTTATATATGGTCCTGAGGGTACAGGGAAGACGTTGTTGGCAAATGCAATGCTTAAAGAGGCCGACATTAAGTTCTTCAGTTTCAGTGGGCCTTCTTTGGTGTCCAAATACAACCGTTTAGAGATCCAGAAGATCATCAGAACCATGTTCTTCCTTGCCAAGAAACTATCTCCTGCGGTGATATATATTGGCGATGTTGAAGAGCTATTATCTGACAGCGAGACTAGCAAATCACGGACAATCAAGAACGAGTTTTTGCACCAATGGTCGCTTCTCCAAAAGGGCAACAGTAACTGTTCTGAATCGAGCAAATCGCGAGTGATAATTGTTGCTACGACCCATTTCCCATGGGGAATTGACGAGGAGGCCAAAAGAAAGTTCAATAAGCGGTTCTATGTGCCTATGCCAGACTCCAGATCACGAAAGGTTCAGTTGAAGCGACTCATGCGTAACCAGTTCCATGTGTTGAACGAGACCGATTATAATGTGTTGAGCACATTGACAAGCGGCTATTCTGGGCGAGAAATCACTAATCTTGCCAGAAGAGCAGCTATGGGTCCTATAAGACTGTTAGGAGACGATTTAATCAACGTTCCTAAGAGTAGCATTCGTCCTATTGACTTGGAAGACTTCGAGGTGGCTGTGAAGAATCTCCAGAAGGGAGTCAATATGGACATCATACGACGGTTTGACGAATGGTGCAGCAATAACAATACTTATTGATTGTCTGGCTGCTTCTTTTTATATTTTTATTATATTATTACGCTGTTTATCTAGTAGAATATATCGGCATTGTATTATATCACGACTACGCAATATATCATCCAGTAGAACTATATAATTAAAGCTGCGCACGGCGGAGTTTCTGCGACTTGGTGGCCTCCTTTCCGGCCTTGATGTCCTCGGCAACCAACTCGTCCGCGTGCACTCTTCTAGGGATGTAATCCACGATCTTTTCAACAAGATCAAGATCATTAATAGGAAGACAAACGATCCCGTTTTCGTCGCCTACAAGAATATCCCCGGGATTTATTACCTGCCATTGCTCGGAGTTCTGTGCCTGGGCCCCGGAATACTGCTCCACTAGGATTTCGATAGGTTCATTGATGGCTACTACCTTCAACATCTTTTTAGGAGCAGAAGTCCCAAGATTATAGGCGAACACATTGTAATCAAGCGCACGATGCTCGTTGACATCTCTGATACGTCCAAAGATCACCGATCCGTCTGCTCCGAGATATTTGGCCCGTGTAGACATAAGACCCCCGTACATGGCGTTGGTAATCTTAGTGTACGGAGCAACGGGAAGTTGAAGATCCTTCAGTAAAGCAATGGCAACAACTGAGCCTTTGGGGACGTTATCGATGTAGGAAACCGACACAGCCGGTCTAGGGTCATCTAGAGGGGCATAAGTCACAGTGTATGCCTGTCCCACCATAGATTCGCGCGGGTTTACAGGGGAGAACTGGTGTAAATTAGGGAAGAACCCTCCATTCTTGGACCCGTACTTTGAAAGACCGTCGGAAACGTCACAAGGAGTGAATTGTTTCAATTTTGTGACCAACTGCTGGATTCTGGCAGACATGTTTTACTACAGTGATTGTGCTATGAAAGAAGTACGTTGTGGTATTAATAGAGAACAAGATCAACAATACCATGCCTGAAAGGATTAGGTGCTATTTATATGGATTTTAGCCTTATTAGGAAGAAATTTGGGTTTTACTCGAAAAATGTGGAGGCCCGAGAATCGCATCAATGGAAGAAGACTGGATAAGAGATAGATATATCGATACAGAAGAGGACTCAATAAGCGACAGATATATAGAGAAGAACTCGATAAGGCACAGACATACGGATGATACAACCTGTAAACACAATCAAATAAGACTTACAATACATTGACATACATTCGAGACTATAAAAGTAAAACAAATACAAACATATAAATAAGACACGAAGTATCTTATTCAAGAGAATACGAAGTACATACACTAAAAGAGGCACGTTCATTTAGCTGCCTCTTCTTCCTCCTCTTCTTCCTCCTCCTCCTCCTCCTCCTCTTCTTCTTCTTCTTCTACAGGAATAGCATCAATATCCTTAACTAAGGCCTCCAAATCCTTCACGGCTGCCTTATGGTAGTTCAATTGGATGTTGGTAAACACCTTGATGAGATTGACTGATTGGGCGGGGTTCAAGAACTTCTTCATCGATTGGACAGCAATCATCGTCTTGTTAACAAGATCGTCTTCGGAAGCCTCTAACTTCGCGTTGAGGTCCTCGATATATTTCTTGAGCTTCTCGATTTCAGGTTCCTTTTTATCCTTTTCTACCGTCTCGTCCTTCGAAAGCCGCTCCAATTCGTCCTGTGCCACCTTTAACTCGTATCTTGTACGGTCAAACTTGTGTCTGGACTCCTCCACGTTCTTTCTGTTGGCCCAGGTCTGCTTGAAACTGTTTTCAAGAACAACCTGGATCTTTTTGTTGAACTGTGCAATGATCAAGCTGTCTTGCTCCAAACGGCTGCTTCCAAGCGCATACTGAGCATCAGCCAATTTAAGCAACACCTTAGCAAACGAAGACTCCTCTTCCTCCTCCTCTTCCTCTTCCTCGTCGTCTTTGGCAGATTTCTGCTCCTGCTGAACGTCATTAAGCAACGATTGTCTGGATGCGAGAGCAGCACGTGACAACGCATGGGCAAGGGTCTTAGGGAACTGATTTGAAGAGGGCTTTGCGAGGATTTTCTCGGCCTCTTTGGTGGTCGATGCTTGTGCTAATTCTTGGACTTTTTCAGAGAAGGTCTTGGAGAAATCGTTTAAGGACTCCTTGATGTTTGGTGGGTAGTCATAGGATTCGATCTCGTAGGTCAAAGTGACGTCTAAAAGACGTTTATAAACACTACGTAAAACATCCACTTTCTTCTCCAATACTAAGTAGTCAGCAGGGAGCTCACTGACCTCATCCACACCAGTGATACGCTCCTTGACCATCTTGATAGTGTTCTGAGTCAAAGGCTGAAAACTGTCGCTGAAATCCTTGACATCCTTGGAGATTTCCTTGATGGAGCCCTGTAAAGTAGAGCTCAAATTGGTTGAGAGTTTCTGGAAATCGACATTGAAATCCTTGGGGATTTGGAAACTTTTCGCGAAATTAAAGGCCATTGTGTGAATTGGTGCTTTGCCAGTAGTTGAAGTTGTGTTCTGATGGTGATAGAGCGGCGACAGTGTGGTTGTCCTTGTACAGTAGATTTATCTGCTAATTAGTTGTCTTTTATTTCATCCCTGTTTTTTGTCGCATGGTGTTTGGGCGTGTTTAACATCCGGACATTTATCTACTTCATCGTTGTGGGGGAGAGCGGATGCTCATACTAATGTCACTACTATTGTCAATTTACTAAACTAGGCGCGACTAATTAAGACAGCTCGTCTTTATCCCAACTGCAAGGCACGCTGAATCCAGCTACCCTTTGGTTGTTCGTTGAGGGTTGCTCGCCATTATTTTCGTGTTGGATCAGATTATTTTTCGCGTCGCATCTTAACATCACAGGAACGTTATTCACAACATCAGATAGGCATATGTGTTCTGTATATCTAATATATGAGATACTTCTGCTTCTATACACATCTATAGATATGTCTATATGTATCTATTATATAGACACACCCGCTTGCCAAGCTGCTACTGCATGTGTTGCGAATCACATGATACGTATAGATGCACGGATGCATTTGCGGGACACCCGTGCACCATCACCAGCTAAAAATTTTTCACCCCAAAAAAATCGAAAACTCGTTGAACTTCCATATTGACGTAAAGACATCTCTCTACTACCTACGCCAATCATACAACTAAACCATAACTGGTATTGACACACACATAATCATGAGTATTTTCAGAGCTGGATGTGTTGCAGCTGCTCGCAGCGGAATGCGGGTTGCTGTCGGTAGAAGCATGATACCTACTTTACACAGGGCTTCCATGCCTGCTATGACTGGAATTTCACAGACATGGCAAAGAGGGCTTGCTGAAAAGGTAGCAAAAGACAACGCCGGACCGGTTCTTGACAAGAAGTTCCTTGAAGATGCAGGAATCGACTTTACAGAGCCTATAGCTGAAGAGGATGGGAAAGATGACACAAAGAAACGTCCCCGCAAAAGTAAGCGTGAGAACAAGACCTCAGGAGACTTGAAGCGTGAGAAATGGGCCAATCTCTTCTACTTGTTCCTCTTCGGATGCACAGGTGCAGGCCTCACATATATGGTGCGTAATTGGGACGAGGGCGAAGAACAGCATCTTGAGCCTGGCGAAGCTGCTATTCCAGACGGATACACGCCGGATTTGATGTACCAACGTGCAATTAAGAGATGGAAGTCGTTATTCAACCTTTTCTCCGAACCTCCTTCAGAAAAGTTGTTGCCTGATCCATTACCTGAAATGTATAGAAAGCCTGTGACCTTGGTTTTATCTTTAGAGGACTTGCTTGTGCATTCTGAATGGGACCCAAAACACGGATGGAGAACCGCAAAGAGACCTGGATTGGAATATTTCTTGCTTTACTTGAGCAGTTACTACGAGATTGTGTTGTTTGCTTCGAATTACTCGATGTATGTAGAAAAAACCATCACCAAACTTGATCCACACAACATCTACTTCCAATACATCTTGTGCAAGGAACAAGCTCGTTACCACAACAAGAAAAGTGTCAAGGACTTGTCTTTGTTGAACAGAGACTTGAGTAAGATTATTATTATGGATACAAATCCAGATTCGTATTCATTGCAGCCAGACAACGCCTTGCCTGTTGCTCCATGGAACGGTCACGCAGACGACAAGTTGATTCAGTACATTCCGTTCTTGGAATGGTTGGCCTGTCAGCCAAATTTGAAGGATGTTAGACCTGTTTTGAACTCTTTCAAGGACAAGAAAGCTATTCCTGAAGAATTTTCTGAAAGGGAAGCCAAACTTAGAGCCCAGTTCTTGAAAGAATGGCACGAAAAGCACGGTTTCGATGCCACAACCTCGCTTGCGAAGTTGTTTGGAATCCCTGTCCAGAGCAGCGAGCCTAAAATGCCTATAGATTTCTACAGAGAACGTGGACAGGAGCAGTACAGAAGACTCCGCGAGTATATAAAGAAGAATCTCCCTGAGGAAGAAGCTAAGCAAAAGGAAATGATGGCCAAGCAAAAAGTCACCTTGAACAAGTTGCTTGTAGAAGGTATGCCTCAGCCAATTGATCCTAATGCTGCTGTTCCAGAAGCCGCCGCTGCTGCTGCTCCAACCAAATGAAACATGTGACCCATATTTTTATTAATGACGATTTCTCTCTTAATTTTTGTATTTCCTCTCTAATTAGTCCTCAAGGACGTTCCTGTCAATAGTGCCGTTTATATATAAGTGGCGTGTGCGTATTAGTGTATGTGTTGATTATATGTATTCAGGCTGTTTCTACGTTTTTATCTGTTTAATTTGAAGCTGATATCTGTAATCAATCAAGGTATGTACATATGTAGCCGTTTATCACAGGTTTTAATACTAGAAAACCGAACCGTCCGGCGGTGTATTTTTATATTTGAATTGTCTGAATATGTGAAGTAAATACAGTAAACGTGTTGATAATAGTCGTAAGTTGTGGAAGAAGACATGAAAGGTAGGTGGTTGTAGAATTTAGCATAGAGAATCCCAAACAATATCGAACTAAATGCCAGGCAGCTTGTAAAATTGCAGTAGGTCTTGTGACGAGTACTCATTTTCAATAGGTTGACCACCACCTCTCGCTCATAGTTCCTTCAAAATACCTTCCCATCCCTTAAATGCTACATTGCCTGTATTTTAAACCTTCCCTTTTGGGCTTGCTTATTATTATTGAAAGTCTTCATAGTTACCTAAGGCTCCGAGAAACATTTAAAACTATTTCTTGTGACTAACCAACAAAATACAAGTAAAAATTCAAGAAAAAGAAATACCCATTTATTTATTCCACCAATTGCCCCACCCATATTCAACCAATATTAGCTAGCCAACCTACTGATGTAATTCAGACGAGGATCATCATTTGTGTCTTGGTACTGTGTTCCTCTACTACGACTCTTGGTCCCAACGTATGGTATGCCTTACTAAGTAATGTACAGATGTATCGAGCATAAATGTACGGATGTAGTAATCCATTTTTTTTTTGGCTGAAAAATCTTAAAAAAAGACAAAAAAAACAGGAAGAAAACAAAAATGAAGGCTGAAAAATTAATTAACACAAAGTAAATGCTGATGCCTAGCAAATAACAACGCTATTCTTTGTCCTGTAATCACTGTAACACGATTTTCGATTGATCCCGAGCCAATATTAACCAATTATACATCTGCGATAGTCAATTTGACGCGAAATTTGTATTTTGGGCTCGAATTGTGCAAATATGCCACCAAGAAGATCTTCGCGTTTTACTCGGCAGGCTCTGCCTGCGGTTAAAGCAGAGGAAACGCCCCAACCACCACAGATAGAAGTCAAAAAAGAGGCACCAAAGGAAGAAGTGAAGATTGTCAAGAGGCCTTTTAAAGTGGTTGACAAATTACCAGTCTCATCAAGTCGTCCTAACTACTCTAAGATTAACAATCAATTGTCAATCAAAGACACGGCTGTATTATACACAAGTATCAGGCTGTCAAGAAGAGTGTGGCTCACGAAGATGTTTGATCTCTATTGGTCGAAGCAAATAGAGAAGACGAAGTTTTTGATGTTGCTGTTGCAAAATCCATCCCAAGCAGTCAAGCCAGCAAACATTCGTGATAAGATGAATAAGCTCTGTGATTGTAATATGGTTGCTGGTCCTCACATGTTTGCGGTCAGGCTTTTCATTCTTAAGAACGATGAAGTAGAAAAGAAGCACGAATTGATGTTGAAGATGAAAAAGGAGCACAAAACGCTTCAGAAATTGAACGGGGAAACCAGATATTATAAGAAAGATGCCGAAAGCCGTCGGATCAAGCTTGAACAGCTCGAAAGGGCACGGATCGGGGGTTTGAAGGCGACAACAACAGTGAATTCAATACAAAATAACTATAAAGCTGCAGGTGGTATTCAGCTGAAGGCGTTGCCAATGCCTGCAGGAAGTAAGCTACTTACTGAAGGTCAGAGTAATGACAATAAGATAGCCGAGAGTAATGACAATAAGATAGCTGAGAATAAAGATAATAAGACAGCTGAAAGCTATAGTAATACGAAACCTGTGGCTGTCGGTAAGCCTAGTAATGAGGATCGTGACGTGAAAATGAAAGATGCTAGCGAGACGAAAGAGGAGAAACAGGAGCCCAGCGCGAAGAAAGATAAAGACGCTGATGTGGAAATGAAAGATATGACGACAGGAAAAGAGATTAAAAGTACTATACTGGAAAGCAATAAGGAAGTAGGCAAAGATGTCGTGCCAACAAGTAATAAAGAAGCTGATAAGCCTATGGAAATACAGCGAGAAAAGTCCGTCAAAACCGACCAGAGCACCAAAGAAGCTCCAAAAGATGTACAAACTAATACTGTGAGCAGGACAACGACCACAAGCACAACTACAAGCACAAGCACAGAAAAGCCGGCGGAACCATCTAAGCAGACTTCGACCGCAGAAACTACCGCAGTTCCAAAACCAGCTCCGGCAGCAGCAGCAGCAAAACCAGCAGCGAAACCATCTTCAAAGGCCAGTGATATAATGCTGACCCCCGAAAACACCTTGATGATCAAAAATCTCAACAGAATATCTGCTATTGACAAGCATTTAGACACACTTATGAAGATTGTGGCGTCTGGGAGCTCATCAGCACGTCAAATCCAGGAGTTTCAAGGATATATACGACAGGCTAGAGAAATGGGACGAAGAAAAATCGATGACCCTGTCAAATTCTTTCGGACGTTACAAAACGAGTATGTGGAAGCTAAAAAGACGAACCCAGCAGCAGTTCTTCCTTGGCCCAATCCTCTCATTAATAAGAAAGTTACAGATGACAAAGCAGCAAAGGCTGGCCTGCCAAATGGAGGAGACATCAGACTGGCAGGACCTTCATCGCTTCTTAAGCCGGTAAAAATCGACCGGACTCCTAAACCGCCTAAAGAGACGAAGGAGGAGAAAGCAAGAAAGAAAGCAGCTGAGAAACAGGCTAAAAGAGAAGCCAAGCTTCGCGAAAAGGAGCTTAAATTAGCACGCAAAAGAGAAGAGAAGTTACGAAAAGAGGAGCGGAAGAAGAGAGGCATCTACAAAAAAGAGCCTAAAGCCAAGATATTCAAGGATTTAAAGGTTAAGCCAGATAATTTCAGGGATCAGAAATTGACAGCGTTCCAAGAACGGTATCTCGAAGGTGCAGACCTTGTATTTGAGTATAGCGAGGCTCCTTCAGAAAGATTCCGCCTCCCAAAACATTCTATTATCGAAGTGATAGAGGAAGATAAGATATTGATTTCGTATATTATGATTTGTGATGAGCAGTCGCAGAAGAATCTTGATAAGATATTGGCCGAGGAGAGGGCCGAGAAGGAGAAGGCCGAGAAGGAAAGGGCCGAGAAGGAGAAGGCCGAGAAGGAGATGGTGAATGCAGAAGAAGAGACAGCCAAAGTGGAACCCAATCTGTCAGTAAATCCAGAAAATTCCATAGAAAGTAAAGAAAAGATTGAGGGAGGAGTTGAAGAAGAGGCTGAAACAGCCAAAGCAGAGGCTATTGAAATAGAAGGTGCTAAAACAGAAGCTGCCAACACAGAAGCGACAGAGGTTAAAACGGAGGCCGGGGCTGATATACCTGTCAAGAAGGACAGCAAAGAGGACAAAGAGGACAAAGAGGACAAAGAGGACAAAGAGGACAAAGAGGACAAAGAGCCTGCCAAAAAAACCCCTGCCAAAAGAAAACCCCCAAAGAGAAGAAGTAAGATGAGATATGGATCGAGAAAAAGCAGAAGAATCCAAGCAAAAGAAAAGAGTGTAGCAGATGAAACAATAGCTGAATCCAATTCTGATGAATCAGATAACGAGAAAGAACTAATCGAAACTGAGGCTAAAGAAGAAGGAGTTCCAGAAAAGAATAAAGAGGATGAGATACGGTTCATTGCAACAACAATAATGCTAAGTAACATACCATTAAGGTTCGTGCCGTTAATTGAGCATAGTTTTGCTGATGCTAAGACGGTTTACGAGAGAATGGAGACGATTCTACGTGTCGGGACGCGTGCTCCTAATTATTACCTATGGTATTCCTTAGACGGAGTTCAAGACGAAGAATTGGCCGAAGAGGTTCGCTTCCAATTGAATGCTGCGGAAAATCCTAAAGAAAAGAAGAAGTATAATAAGATCAAACTTCCTATTAATAATGGCGAGGGGTCGAACATAAAGAGCGAGGAAACTGAAGGAGAGAAGCTTACTGAGGGTGAAAAGCCCACAGATGAAGGAGATGACAAGGCGAAGGAAGATCAAAAGGATGAAAAAGGCGAGAATAAGGAGGAGGATGCCACGGAGGAAAGCCTTGAAAAAGGTAATGATGAGTAGATTGCTGTAGATTGCTACAGACGTTACTATTATATATTCTCTGATCTCTTTTAATGTATATTATTGAGCTTGCTATTGAGCTATTTATTAAATGATGCATGCCATTACTCTTGACAAGAATGCATTTGGAAGCATGTTTAGTCAGCTGTAGTTATATCGTTCTCTAGGAGGTTAAGATAAATTACCATAAAATCTTTCAAAAGAAAAAACGCGACATTTTCACGCTTAATAATTTTTCATATTTATTTTATTTACTAATTATCCAATAATACCCATTATCCTTCTATCAAGAGATCACCAATACTCTTCCCAAAGCATCCATATAACCACTGATGTCCTCCCGGTTGCTGTCGCGGAAACGGTTGTCGTCTGACCCCGATTCAGATGACAGAGTCCATAAAGTGGCTAGAACCAACGTTGCTCTGGATGTGGATCTATCTAAATACAAAGACGGAAACATCATCAGTCTTAAACTCAAGAACTTCGTCACGTACTCGAGCACAGAGTTCTTATTGTCGCCTACACTTAACATGATCATTGGACCAAATGGAACTGGAAAATCCACGTTTGTATGTGCTATATGTTTAGGATTGACAGGTAGACCCGAATTGCTAGGAAGACAAAGATATGCGGCTGAATTCATCAAAGAGGGCACTAATGAGTCGATTATCGAAGTGTCTTTGAAAAGCGAAGGGCATGGAGGTGTTGTGACTATTCGAAGAGAAATGACTAGAAATAAGAGTAATAAGCAGAAGGAAAAGTCCGAATGGTTCATTAATGGAGCCCGTAAGAATGAGATGGCTGTGAAAAAGCTCTTAGAGACACTAAATATACAGTTGAACAACTTGTGCTGCTTTTTGCCCCAGGACAAGGTGTCTTCGTTTGCTGCTTTGAAGCCTACTGATTTGTTGATGGAGACCGAACGGGCTGCTGGGAATGGCGAGCTCTTACAGTATCACGAGCAGTTGATTTCACTTGACGAGGCCAGGGCGTCCATTGCGGACGAACTTGAACGAATGAAGACCAATCTTGCCAGTTATGAGACTGCAGCTGCTCGTCTTAAGGACGAAGCCGACAAATATATGAAATACAAGTTTAAACAGCAGGAACTCGTTAACCACGAGAAGCTTCTTCCGTATGCGATTGTTCAGGACCGAAAGAAGTCAGCTGCGGTTTTCAAAGACAAAAAGAACAGGTTACAGGCGGCTCATAAGAAATTGCTGGGCGGGGTGCCGCCTATGGAAGCAGCCATGGCAGAGAGCGACGGCCAAATCGGGGGTCTTCGAGAGTATCTAGATGATCTCAAGGAGAAATCCAGAGCCTGTACTGCCAAGGTTGTTGCTTTAACCAAAGAAAAGGCGGATATTGAGGCCCAGATCGTCAAAACATCGGCTGATAAGGCCCGTTTAGAGAGCAGATCTGAGCGGAAAATCCAGGCATTGCACGAAATCAGCTCAGATATCCGTAGTCTTGAGGCGTCGTTGGCGCAGATCACGCTTCCCGATAACGAGGAACTCCGCGGACTCTCGAAGAAGAAACGGGAGGTGCGTGAAGCGGTTTCGGAGTTGAACGCGACTATTCGTGATAAAATCGACGCTAAGAAGGACGTGGAGTACAAAATAAACAAGATTCAGAGCTCCATTGCACGTATCGAGCAGTCAATAAAATCTAATGACCGGATCAACGTGTTTAACCGGTTTAAACACAACCAACAGTACGAAAACTGTCGTAAAGCCGTGCTTCGATTGCGTCAGTGTCCAGAACTCAAAGGGAAGATCTTTGAGCCGCCTATTTTGTCGGTCAGCGTGACAGATGTTCGTTATGCGCGATATCTTGGGCTTACCATCGATGTCAGTTCGAATTTGGCCCTCACAGCGACGTCGAAAAGCGAGTACGAAGCAGCAATTCGCGGCCCGCTTAAGGATTTCAACGTTCCTTTCCGTTATCCCGGAGAGAAACATGCCAAACGATCATATAGTGAGGAAACCCTTCGTAAGCTTGGGTTTGATGGATATTTGGTTGATTTTCTTCGCGGTCCTAAAGAGGTTATTGACAGTCTTTACGACTCGAAACTCTACGATATTCCCGTATCTCTTAAAGATCTTACTCCGGCACAGATCGAGAAGTTCCAGAACCTCACCACGCCTAGTGGAAAGCCTGTGTTTGGTAAGATCCTCTGTGGAGATTACATGCACACGTTCTCGGCATCGAGGTACGGAAGTAAGCAGATTGTTGCAAGAAGCACGTTTATTCACGCTAGGAAGAACAATACTTACGATGTAAGCAGTGTGGATCAGGATGCGGAGTCTGAATTAGGCGAGCTCAGAAGACAGAAGCAGCTTGAAGAAGAAAAACTTGCGCCTATTGCAGACGAGGTCAAGAAGCTCGACCTAGAATGGGCCGATATTGACTCCGAAAAGAACGCCATTGACAGAGATTTCCGAGCTCTTAAGACCAGTCAGGAAAACCACGGTAAGCTCTCGAGAAATCTTGCAAGAAAGAAAGAACAGGCCAAAGGAATCAAGGCTGAGGCAGACAAAGACATGTCGCAATCGATCTTGAAACACGAAGAGATGATCAATAGTTTGATTCGTCGCAAGGTGGAGAAAATCGTTGAAACAATTAAACCAATCAGAGAGATGCAGAAGTATCAGACGGAAATCGCCAAAACCAGGTTTAAAATCATGCATTTTGAGAACAAAAACGAGTCTGTTCGCCAGCTTATTCAAGAATATTGTGCATTCATCCAACATGTTGAAGAGCGGTTGAAAGTGGCCCAGGAACTTTACGACAGGGCACGGAATGCCAAGGAGATCAAGAAGTTGAAGGAAAAAACCCAGGGATATTCGGCGGAAGAACGCCAAACCCTTGGGGAATTGGCCATGAAGTATCAGCAGGAGGGCAAACTCACTGAGGCCGATATTCGTGGCATGATTGCCGGTATTCGCGAGGAAATCAACTCACTTGATGATGCGTCAAGTTCTGCAGTTGAGAAGTTACAGCGTGTTGACAACAGCTTGAAACAGCTCAGAGAGTCTATTCCAGAATGCGAGCGTCAATTAGGTGCAAAACAGGCCGCTATAAACGAAATCCAAGGGCCTTGGGAGCAGCTGCTTGATGAATTGGTTGCTAAGATATCCTCAAACTTCCAGACCAAGTTTGTGGCAGTTGCCAGTGCTGGTGAAGTTATCTTGAATAAAGGCGGTGAAGACAACGCTAACAAGAACTTCAAGAACTGGAAGCTCGAGCTTTTGGTGAAATTCAGAGACGAATCTGACTTGAAAGTGTTGGATCCGTTTGTCCAATCAGGAGGTGAAAGAGCTGTTTCTACTATTTTCTTCATGCTTTCATTACAAGGTTTAACCAACTCACCGTTCAGAGTG
The DNA here is from genome assembly GCA_030490795.1 of Saccharomycopsis sp. yHQL182. Taxonomy (NCBI): domain Eukaryota; kingdom Fungi; phylum Ascomycota; class Saccharomycetes; order Ascoideales; family Saccharomycopsidaceae; genus Saccharomycopsis; species Saccharomycopsis sp. yHQL182. Next base: position 1,211,909 of record JAKVQV010000002.1, on the reverse strand, counting down.
GTGGACGAGATTAATCAAGGAATGGACCCTAAAAATGAAAGCATTGTTCATAAGAATATGGTGGAAAGCGCATGTCAAGGGAACTCTTCTCAGTACTTCCTAATCACCCCGAAGTTGCTTACGAATTTGTATTACCATCCAAAGATGTCGATCCATTGTATCATGGCCAATCACAGTATTCCAAAGGAGATCTGGGCGTGATAATGACATAGGAGGTCGGTAGTTATTTACTTATGATAGAGAATTAAGAAATGTATATTATATAGAAAAAGGAACAGTGGTAGAATGAATATAGCAAATTACACATGATACAGAAGGGAGTACAATAAGTACAGTAAGTAGTACAGTAAGTACAGAGGGTACAATAATTAACATCATCATTTCTTACCCTTGGACTTCTTCTTTTTGTTATTCTTCTTCTTCTTCTTTTTGGCAGCGCCGTTAGCAGCAGGTTTACTGTCGCTAGAAGCTAAGGCATCAGAAGAAATCGCTTCAACAGAAGTATCATCAACACTCACAGGATCAATGTTTGTGGTAGCTGTAGCGGCATCCGAATCTTTAACTGCAGTAATGGTCTTTGATTCAGCATCCTCATTAGGGGTGGCTGTAACAACAGATTCCTCAATTGGCTGGGCAGTTGGTTCAGTAGCAGATTTTTCAGTTTTTTCAGAAGTGACGTTGGCAGGTTCAGTGGCAGGTTCAGTGGCAGATTCGGTGGCAGATTCGGTGGCAGCTGGCTTAGCAGCAACAACTGAGTCTTTGATTGTTTTAGAAACACGTTCGCTGACAGACTCTTTAACAGGCTCATCAATTGTCTCAGAAACAGGCTCCTTAACAGGCTCCTCAATAGCTTCCTTTGGCTCTTCAACAATTTCCTCAACAGGCTCCTTTGGCTCCTCAACAGGCTCCTTAACAACTTCCTTATCCTTATTCTTGAACTCCGTCAACTCCTTCTCTTTCTGCAATTTCGACTGCTCCAATTCGTGCTGCAATTTCTTCTGATCTTCAAGATTCTCTTTCAAAACGGCAAACGCCTTAGATCTCAGAACTGATTCGGATTTCAATTTCTCTAATTGAGCCTGGTAATCATCAATAGCTGCCTGGGCTTCTTGAATCTCCTTTGATGCTGGCGACTTATCCTTGAGAATCAAGTCATATTCTTCTTGCTTGTCGGTATGCTCCTTAAGTTTCCCTTTAGATTCTTCGAGATCCTTATTGATCTGGTCAATCTTTGCCTGACTCTTCGATTCGTCCTCTTTTAAAACCGTTAGTTTTCCTTGTTTATCAGTAAGAGTATCTTCAAGCTCCGAAATATTAGCATCAAGAAGCTTAGACTTAGCCGAGAACTCAGATTGCTTAGCTTCAAGAACCTTGATCTTCAAAGACGTCTTCTTCTGCTCAGCAATAAGCAGTTCAATCTGCTCTTCGGAGAACTTGACCTTTTCAGCGTGGGTCTTGATGAGAGTAGCTTTATCAGATTCATAATTCAGTTCTTCAGCCTTCAACTGCTCTTCATGTTTAATCTTTGCATCAGCAAGGCTCTTCTTATGAGCATCAGAAGCACTAGCCATCTTTTGATTCAAATCCTCAATCTGCTTCTTCAAAGAAGCGATCTTGTTTTCGTAGTTTGTTTCTTTTACTTTGTAGTTTGTATCGTTCTTTTCTTTGAGTCTAGTAGCCTTGGCTTCGTGTTTGGCTTGACGTTCTTGTTTCTTGTACTCTTTGTACTCTTGATCTGTTAGTTGCTGCTTTTTAGCATTAACATCTAAGGTACTGATCACAGGAGCAACTCTTTCTTTAGCAATTGCAAGCAAATCTTTCTGTTTCATGAGCAAACCAGCACCAACATTGACAATACGTGAATCACCACCGTTGACCTTCATCTTTGAGAGAGATTTATCAGCAGACTTTTGAATCTCACTTGTTCTGGTTTGAATGGTTGAGAGGTCGTTTTCGTCTTCTTTAGAGACATTTTCTTTGGCAAATTCGACGTTTCCCTTATCAGATTGAGCTACTAAAGGTGATTCAGGCTCTTTGAGGGTCAGGGAAACCTCCGGCTCTTTAGGAGCAGTAACTTCGGATTCAACAGCTGGCAGTTCTAATGCTGGAGCTTCTTTGACAGCTGGAGCTTGTTTGATACCATTGACTTCTGGCAATGGCTCTGTGGCAACAGGTTTCTCAGCAGAAACAGCAGCAACATGAGCAGGCTTCTCAATTTCAGCTTCTGGTATAGCTTCTTCGGCAGGAGTTTCTCCAGTTTCTTTGACATCTTCCTTAGGAGTTTCAACTTCTTTGACAACCTCTGCTGGAATTTCTTTCACTTCAGGAACTTCCTTGAGTTCAGGAACTTCTTTGACTTCAGCAGCTTCTTTGACTTCAGTAGCTTCTTTGACTTCAGTCTCTTCAACAGGAGCTTTTTCAGTCTCTTCAAGAGGAGTTGCTTCTTCAAGAGGAGTTGCTTCTTCAACAGGAGTTGCTTCTTCAACAGGAGTTGCTTCTTCAACAGGAGTTGCTTCTTCAACAGGAGTTGCTTCTTCAACAGGAGTTGCTTCTTCAACAGGAGTTGCTTCTTCAACAGGAGTTGCTTCTTCAACAGGAGTTGCTTCTTCAACAGGAGTTGCTTCTTCAACAGGAGTAGGCTCCTCAATTGAAGCAGCATCCTCAATAGGAGCCTTTTCAGTCTCTTCAACTGCCTCTTTGGTCACAGCATCCTCTTTAACTTCAGCTTCTTCCGTGACAGTGGGCTCTGCAACCGTTGTTTCTTGCTTCGTTGCCTCTACAGCTTCCTCATTCTCCTTTGCTTCACTAGCTCCCTCCTTGGCCCCCTCCTTCTCGGCAGCGGCCTTAGGGTCAACAGGGGTCACTTTAGTAGCACTCTTAAGCCCAATAAACCGCTTCCAAGAGAACTTTCTTGAGTACGCTCCTTCTGGGAACTCAATGGCGAACTTGTCACCCTGTTTGAAGCTTTTGGGGGTCTTGGAACTCTTTGCAAGATCTGGAGGAACATACGAGTCCTTGTTGAGAGACTGGTTGGCATGGGCAGGCTTTGGCTTAGTAGGACTTCTAAATGGCGACTTGTAAGCCCCGTATTCAGGCACAACAGACTCGGAAATGGCAGATGCTGCCGTGCTAGTAGTAGTAGGGCCGGCTGAAGACGAGCCATTGGACGACGACGAGGATAAAATGGAGCTCAAAAACGACCGTCTTTTAGGCTGGGCAGGCTCTAAAGCCGCAAACGGATCGTGTTTCTTTCCCATATTGAGATGCATTTTTACTCAGATAGATGCTCTTTGAAGATATAGCAGTTTTTCTAGCTTGTAGACGACTGACGGCTGATGCTTCGGTCTCCATTTTTTTTGTTGGTTTTTATTTATTTTGTTCATCCAGCCTTAGCAATGCCTCAAATTTCAGTCTTTGGTTGCTCCACAGGAAAAATTAGGCAATAATTAAAAATGGGGGTGCGCACCCCGTATACGAGTTTATGGGTCGCACTCAGCTAATACCAAGCGTCTCAATCAGCTCTCCCCATCGCATGACTACAATAACAGCATCCTCCATACCAATACCACGGCGGGAGAGAGATCGGGAGGATGGGGTGAGGGTGTATCCATTGGATACAGGTTGGAGCTGACGGAACTGGTACGAAATGCGATACTATAGTAAATGCCCTATTAAATACCCTATTAAATGCCCTATTAAATGCCCTATTAATGCCACTTTTATGCTGCTAATATAGATGTAATATCTCAATATAGATGCCATATTAACCGAATTGCATTGATTACTAACTTGAATACGAATAGAATAGCCGCCCCCCACCACAATGTCACTTGATCAGTGCTTCATCAACGCTCTCTAAGTAGTGAGGCCATTTTCCAACTATAAAATGGCATCATAATCATGGACAGGTATTTGCTTCATTTGGCCACAGTCCAGATATTTTTGCTGCTACATATGTTGATAAACAGTAACACAGAGCATATGGCATACAACATCTACCATGGAAACAGGAAGCTAATGACGCTAGAAAAGCTCCAATATGTAGAAGGATTAAAATCATGTATAGCTGTACTTTTTTGAAATATGCGCTAGGGGCCCAAGGAAGACACTCCGTAGCACACTCCGTAGTACACTCCGTAGCACACTCCGTAGCACATCATTGATCGACAGAACCACGATTAACCTGGGTCTTGTCTGGGCCACCACTGGGCCGTGACTGGGACACCTGAATAAACTGAATAAACTGTTGATGAATAATCTGAATAAGCGCAATGATTTGCAGTTCTCTCTAACTCTAAAAGTTTCACCAAAACAGCAGACATACACCACAGTAACTACATGGACAACAGCAAACACTAGATAGTATTGCAAGATGGAATCAGAGCCTACGGTACTTACAATCACTACAAACTCGTCATCATAACATCGGCATCATCTCCAGCAGACACCACCAGCCCACCCATTTACCAGGGTTTCTTGCCATATAAGGTTGCATATCAGCCTAATTACGATTTCAACTCACACTAAAACACACACTTGAAAACGCCTGAGTTGTTCTGAGACATCTGGATTGTTTTCCTGGTTTTCTCTTCATTTACTCCATTTGGATATCTAGATACAGCTTGAACTAACCTTTTTGTCACTGCCATTTCCGCCTTACAAACAACATAGCGCAGCTACTGAAAAAAATTCTGTTTGGAACACATCAACAATTTGTCCTTTGGTTTCTTAGAGGCCTACTCGTTTTGTTTCAAATCAGCCCAGTAAACACTTCAAGTCTTATTGTCTTTTTACTTTGTAATTAATTTGTGTGAAGTATCTTCATCTCTTGTCAAAAAAATATTCACTGGCGTTGGCTTCTTTATTTTTTTTGTCTATCCATCGGCGACTGTTGACAAAGTTATATATATATATATATATTGCTTTAGTATGAGCGTGGAAATCAAGAACATCACGATGGTGGCCAGCAGCTCGCCGTCGAAAGTGGTCACTCCGAAAGCTGCGACGACACCAAAGGTAGAGGCAGCTACAGAAAAATCTTCAGAGGCTGAGGCCGTTTCTCCAGCAAAGTCTTCAGCTGCTGAGGCCGAACCCATGGCGAAACTGCCACAACCTGCCCCAGAATCGGTCCCAAAACAAGAACCCTCCCCAAAAGGAACCCCAAAAGAAACAACGGACATAAAAATCGATTCCAATTCCGAGCAAAAACCCACTGAGGTCAAAAAGATGGATTCACAAACATCCGTTGAAAACTCAGCCAACTCTATAGAAAAGTCTGCCGAAAAGACACAAATCCCTGAGGAGGCTCATGATCTCACTGAGAAATCGTCACAGAAGCTTACAAAGGATACCCCAATTGACACTCAAAAGGTCACTCCAAAGGCTACTCCAATGGATAAAAAAATACCCCCAACTGCTCCCAAAGAAAACCTTGATCTCCCTGAACAGGACGACTTGGCTTCTACCAATAACACAAGCAACAGCAATGATACCAACACCATTGTCACTGCAGCATCCACAGCAAAAGCTGTCCAACAGGACGACCAGGACGACCAACAGGACGATGTGTTTCAGGATGCTGCCTCTGATGGTTCTCAATCTCGTGACAAAGAAGATGACCTTATTCAAAGTATAAGAGAGTCTATCGATTTACCAAGACCGTCATTAAACTTAACATCACCCTCTGAGTCAGCTTCAGCTTCCACCAAAAACGATACAAAGGACAGTGTGGTCAGCAACTCAGTAAAGAGATCGGTGATCCCAGAAACCGATGAAGAAGCCGATTACTCAGTGATAACCACCGATAAGTTCGAGAATCTTCTTGATTCTGCCTTTAAAGATTCAGATGCTCTTGATAATAGCCACGACGAGATCAATTTGGAGACCTTCAACAAGTTTCTCAACGAACATAAAAAGATTGATGACCAGTTACTCAATACCAAGCCGTCTAAAATACACTCAATCAAAACTAGAACATCCAAGAAGTTGAAGAGAGCCAGATCGGCCGCCAACATCTCTGTTGACGAGCCTGTGCCTGTTGCAGGGCTCTATTCTCTTGACAACACGTCAAAGCGTAGTTTACCTCATAAGTTGAAGAGAAAAATCAGCATTGGCAGACGTGGAAGTAAAGATAACCAATCTCTTTTCTCGAGAAAATCGTCGTTGGACATCCCGTTGCAGAAGACCAACAGCTTGAATAAAATCGCCACCTTGAATGAGGTCGAGTCAGAGGACTCCGACAGAGAGGTTATTGTGTATAAAAAGGTGTTCAAAAACCACAAGGAAATCTCTCCTGAAGACTTGCTCAAAGAAAAAGCCAAGGCAGCAAAAGCAAAAAGCCAGGCCAAAGGCAACGGTGCCGATGACGAGGCTGACGAGGCTGATGACGGTGTTGAGATGTTCGAGTTCAACTTCGAGTTCAGTAAAATCAAAATCAATGACAATAACTTACAGTTCGATGACTCCATTAAGGAGATCATCGAGAAACAGGACCAGGAAGACCAAGAACACAACGACAAAACCACGACTCTTGTCAGTAATAGTAATGGCACTGTGGTCACTACTACCATCGGCCAGAAATCTACACGGGGCCTTTTCAACTCGTTGGGGCTTCTGCATGGCCTTACCGGGTGGTTGATGGGATTCAATAAGAAGCGGAGTTGAGACTACGCTGGTGTTGCTTGACTTGCGGGTTGTGATGCTCGCTTATACTATAATTCTTTGTTATTTTACGCTCATTTGTTTATTTCGTTGACTATTCTATTCTTATTACGTTTATTTCGTTAACTATTTCTATTTCTATTTGTTACGTTTATTTCGCTAGGGCCTAGTTGATGTTCAACTCGGGATCTTACTTACATACTGCGTCAGCAGTGCTTCTTCAATCAGTTACATTTCATTGCTATCTTTGTCGTCGTCAGCTTCGTAGCCGTAATGTCTACAAGCATGCCTGTAAGCATGTCATCGCAGACCTGTTGACAAGATGCGTCACGTGAGCCACAACTGGAGCGCCCCCCATTTTTCTGGAACTTTCCTGATCTGCATCCTGCGCAGGATGCAGCACACGCACAACGCCCGCCCCATGCCCGCCCCAACCTAAATTACCCGGAAAGAACCCCGTCGAACATTCTCCCACCCCCATAATCTCCAGCAATGTTGAAATTTTCCATCAGGAAGCAATTTTTCAGTCGTCGACAATTTTTTTTTCCATCCACCTATAAAAGGCAGCAATTCCAATCTCTTTCTGTTGCCCATTTCTCATTCTAATCCACAGCAACACTACAGGTTTGTAATACTAGACAGCTTATCGCGTAGTTATCCCACACACATCGTTCACAATGGCCCCTAAAGCAGAATCATATGAGTTCCAGGCTGAGATCACCCAGTTGATGTCTCTTTTCATCAACACGGTGTACTCTAACAAGGAGATTTTCCTCAGAGAGTTGATTTCCAACGCCTCTGATGCCTTGGACAAGATCAGATACAAGGGTTTGTCCGACCCTAAGGAGCTCGAGTCCGAGCCTAACTTGTTCATCAGAATCACCCCAAGACCGGACGAGAAGGTCTTGGAGATCAGAGATACCGGTATTGGTATGACCAAGGCCGAATTGGTCAACAACTTGGGAACTATTGCCAAGTCCGGAACCAAGGCCTTCATGGAGGCATTGTCGGCCGGAGCCGACGTGTCCATGATTGGTCAGTTTGGTGTTGGTTTCTACTCTCTTTTCTTGGTTGCCGACAGAGTCCAGGTGATCTCCAAGTCCAACGAGGACGAGCAGTACATCTGGGAGTCGAATGCCGGAGGCAAGTTCACGGTGACCTTGGACGAGACCAACCCAAGCATTGGCAGAGGGTCGGTGATCAAGTTGTTCTTGAAGGAAGACCAGACCGAATACTTGGAGGAGAAGCGCATCAAGGAGGTTGTGAAGAAGCACTCCGAGTTCGTTGCCTACCCAATTGAGTTGGTTGTGACCAAGGAGGTTGAGAAGGAGGTTCCTGCCGAGGAGGAGCCAAAGGCTGCTGAAGAAGCCGAAGAAGACGAAAAGAAGCCAAAATTGGAGGAGGTTGACGAGGAGGGTGAGGAAAAGAAGCCTGAGACCAAGAAGATCAAGGAGCTTGTCACCGAGGAGGAGGTTCTTAACAAGACCAAGCCTTTATGGACCAGAAACCCAAGCGAAGTGTCGCAGGAGGAGTACAATGCGTTCTACAAGTCGATCTCCAACGACTGGGAAGACCCATTGGCCGTCAAGCACTTCTCGGTGGAGGGACAATTGGAGTTCAAGGCCATTCTTTTTGTGCCAAAGAGAGCTCCATTTGACCTCTTCGAGTCTTCCAAGAAGAAGAAGTCCTCGATCAACTTGTACGTCAGACGTGTGTTTATCACCGACGAGGCCGACTTGTTGCCAGAGTACTTGAACTTTGTCAAGGGAGTGGTTGACTCGGAGGACTTGCCATTGAACTTGTCCAGAGAACTTTTGCAGCAGAACAAGATCTTGAAGGTGATCAAGAAGAACTTGGTGAAGAAGATTTTGGAAACCTTCAGCGAGATTGCCGAGGACAGCGAGCAGTTCGACAAGTTCTACACGGCCTTCGGAAAGAACATCAAGTTGGGAATCCACGAGGACGCCACCAACAGAAACGCCTTGGCCAAGTTGTTGCGCTACCAGTCGACCAAGTCGGGTGAGGAGAAGACCTCCTTGACCGACTACGTCACCAGAATGAAGGAGCACCAGAAGAACATCTACTTCATCACCGGTGAGTCCGTGAAAGCCGTCGAAAAGTCGCCTTTCTTGGACGTCTTGAAGGCCAAGGACTTCGAGGTGTTGTACCTTGTGGACCCGATTGACGAGTACGCCGCCACCCAGTTGAAGGAGTTCGAGGACAAGAAGTTGGTGGACATCACCAAGGACTTCGAGCTCGAGGAGTCTGACGAGGAGAAGGCTGCCAGAGAGGCCGAGGAGAAGGAGTACGAGCCTTTGGCCAAGGCCTTGAAGGAGGTCCTCGGAAGCAAGGTTGAGAAGGTTGTTGTTTCGCACTTGTTGGGCGATGCCCCTGCTGCCATCAGAACCGGACAGTTCGGATGGTCCGCCAACATGGAGAGAATCATGAAGGCCCAGGCCTTGAGAGACACCTCGATGTCCTCTTACATGTCGTCCAAGAAGATCTTTGAGATCTCGCCAAAGTCGCCAATCGTCAGAGAATTGAAGAAGAAGGTCGAGACCAACGGCGCCGAGGACAGAACCGTCAAGGACTTGACTGTGTTGTTGTACGACACTGCTCTTTTGACTTCCGGGTTTACCTTGGAGGAGCCAAGCACCTTTGCTGCCAGAATCAACAGATTGATCTCGTTGGGTTTGAACATCGACGAGGAGGAGGCTGAAGAGGAAGCTGTCGAGGAGATCAACACCAAGGCCGCCGAAGAGGCCATTGGCGAGTCTGCTATGGAGGAAGTTGATTAAGTGTTTTGAGTAGCTAGGTTTGCTTTTAAATGATCTATTTGATGATGGTGTTTATATAATACATAATACACACGCTATATTGGAAACATGACTGTAAGCCGATTCCCGATCCCGAGCCCTGAGCGCAGCGACACGAGCGAAGCGAGCAACCGAGCCTTGGCGAGGTCTAAACAAGAAGAAGACGACCACGATAGCTGATCGATCACGTGCCCGTCCTATGTTCTCTGCGAATTAGCCCCGAGCGTGGCGAGGTCCAACGAAGACGCGTCAGGCCATCGAGGCCAGGCCGCCTGAGCGTATTACAGCGTAGGTATCATAGTCGCAGCAGTAGCAGTAGCAGAGCAGATGTATAAGTACCATTCCTGTGGGTCTGCATAGTGTCCCAAAAAACAGCAACGAAAATTGAAATTCTGCTCGTCCATTTCGTAGGCTCATTTGGTAGGCTGATTGGCGTTGGTTGGCACCGTAAAAGACGACCTCTGCTGCTCGACCATCACACTTTTGCACTGCGCCTCTGACGACATCCCCTATTTTTGGCTTCCCGTTTTTGCGCACGGTTGCTTTAATTAATTATATATTTATTGTGTGATTTGTCATCGGATTTTCTAGGCAGCGAAAAATAATTGTCCATAGTAACTATGTCATTTGAGGCCCTCAAGGAGAAGCTCGCAGAATCCCTCAACAGTCTCGAAGACAAGTCCCAGGATTTGTTAGTCACGAGCCAGTTCGTCCAGAATAACCTCCCGCAGGAGATCATCGACAAGCTTTCCTCGCCGTATTTCTTTCTCACCGGCTGCACAAGTCTTATTCTTGCCATGTCGTCTCTTTTCTACTGGCTTTTCAAGCAGAAATCGGGCCCGGCAAACTCCAACACCGACGGCACGTCTGTGGGCAAAAAGTCGAAGAAGAAGAAGAAGAAGAAGCCTGCTAAGAAGCTCGGCCCCATCCGGTCGCCTGAACAGATGTCGCGCGACACTATCGCAGAGATCGTCAAGAACGTTGACGAGAACATCGCTCCCAAGGTGCAGGAATACGAGTCCAAGTTGATGAAGTTCTACAGCAACAAAAACACCGATGTGGCTGAGAGCGTTGTCGAAGAGGACTCCGCAAACGGTACCTCGAAATTCCAGGAGGAAATCAACTACTTGTACTTGTATCTAGAGGAGATGCTCTTGAAAGAGCTCATGAAGTTGGACTCGGTCGAGCATTATGGTAATGACGGCTTGAGATCCGACAGAAAGAAGGCCATCAAACACGTGCAGTCGCTTCATAAGAAGATCGATCAGTTGAAGAAAGACTATCTCAAGCAGCAAATAGCGATCTAGCTTTGTATGTGTATGTTTTATGTTCTTTGCAATTTGTCGTCTATTGGTATGTATGTATATAATAATAGTAACAACAGTAATAATAACAGCAATAACAGTAATTAATAATAACAGTAATAATAACAGTAGTAACAAAGACGTAAAACTTCAAAACGCATACTCTTCGCCTAACTTGCTACTTGTCTCCTCAATTGCGCCCTCGAGTTCCTTGATGTTGTTGTTAAGAGTGACAACCTCGTCGAACTTACGCTCCTTCTTAGCCTTGGCCACCATCTGCTCAATGAGAAACTTCTGTTCCTTCAAAATCATCAAATCCTCGCGATATTGCTTTATCTCGGAGATCTGCAAGTTCTTTGTGGCATTCTGGATGGTTTCCAAGTTGATGACTGTGGTTACTGCCGAGTTTTCATCAGACTCGTTATTTCTGCCTATTTGTCTCTGTTCTCTTACCGAGGGTCCTGTCAAAGACCCTGCACTATTACTAGTATTAGCTGAAGACGGGGCAACTAGCGTCTTCAAGTTGCTGGCATTGATGATCTTCTTTTTGTACATTTGCTGTTTCTTCACCAACAACGCCTGGAACCGCTTCATCGGCCGCGTTGCCTGCTGGAGGAAGTTCAATGAAAAGAATTTCACATTATTGATGATTTGTAGTTCGTTGTTGGTTTTAGGGCCCATTAATATAAGTCTTTTAGAGCATTTCTCGAAATTCCCTACAGATGTAGCCAACGTATGACTGATGGCGTCCAGCGATTTGATCAATTGGTCGATTTTGTCCTCGTTTTTTGACGATAGGATCCGCTCAAACTGGTCTAGCTGTCCGGTGAATTTAGGGAGCAATAGCTCGATTTTCAGCTTCAAAATCATCAATGTCTGCAACTCACCGAGTATCTCAGACTCTTGGGACGCCCGCAGACCCAAATCGTGCTCAAACATCACTCGTTTGAAGAGGTGCGTCTTACAATTAGTGCATATTCTGAGGAGCTCGTGGTCGTCGTGTTTGGCTATCACTTCGCCAAACTTCTCCTTGACTGCCGCATCTGAAAGTAGGTCTACGAGCAATGCTATTGGAATCTCTTTGGAGCAATCGTCATCACATACCGTCAATCCACATAGTCTACAATGATGCTTACGTAGATATATCTTGTTAAACTTCTTCTCACAGAGATTACAGTTAGTAATCTCTGTGTCGTCCTCCCAGAACTCCGTAAGGAACTTCTGGAGCTTGAGCTTCCCGTCGTTGAACTGCACGAGCTTGAAGAACGACTTGTTGAGAAAATAGTAGTCGTAATAGAGATTGATCAATCCCGTGAGATACGTCTCTAATCGCTTGAGTATCTTCAACTTCTCAAGCTTGTTTCCTTCGTTTTTCTGCACTCTTTTCCGCTGGAAGTACCTGGTAAGATCATTAAACTGGCCAGTGGAGTCTTTGTCTCTGACATAGTCCGGCTTGGACTCATAGCAGTCCTGACAGCATTTAAACCAAACCCCAGTTTCGCTGGGGTCAAACCGTCCGTTTATTCCTAACATCACCCTGTTCCGCAAATGCCTCTCACAAAAGAGCTTTCCGCAACGGAAACAGTTCGAGCTGTAATACGCAAGAAGCTCGTTGTACGGACTATTCCCGTCTTTGTTATTGATCACTGGTTTAGGAACTAGTTCGGGACATCGTTTAACGGAACAATGGTTTAGTTCTCGGAACGAGAGTCTTTGCCACGAGGTCTTGTTGATCGACTTGAACACCTTCTGCTGCTGCAGTTTTATCACAGTGCTTGAACCTCTTCGTTTAGGCGAAGATGGTCTTTCGGCAAGTGAGGATGACGAAGAATTGGGCGTAAGAATGAGATCATTGAGATTCAAAAGATTGTTGTTCAAGCTGTTGAGATTGAGATTGTTTGCATCGAACAACTTGGGTATTTTCACCTTGTTCTTGATCCATGATTTGATGATCTCCTCGTCAAAGAGAGGCCCACCACCATTATTGGTTGCGAGCACTGCAGCGGCATCTGAGGCTACAATGGTGTTAGCGTCGCTCAAGTCGTCACCACTCCCGATATCGGAGGTCAAATGGTAGTCGTCGATGTGTCTGTTCAACTGTGTCAAGCTCACCATGGTGTGGTTGCAGATGGGGCACGAGATGTGGGCTGGCACCAGTCCGGAGTTCTCACCGGTGGAGGTCTGTGTGTACGAAGCCATCTAGCAATGGGTAAACATCGGGGTGTGTAACTGAATTTCTGGCGAGTGAATGTGGTGCGTTGGGTGTTCTACAACTTCCTTTGGGGGTAAATTGGGGCAAATATCAGTGTTTAACTGTGATATTCCAAGCATCAGAGGCTTTGATTTAGACAGATGTTGCTTTCTGAATCTTTTTGTCTTTTTTTTTTTAGAGGAGCCAATATTGTGGGTCCATACATGAACTGTTAGCAGTGTGGTCGGGAATGGGCACGGTGGCTGCCATACCAAATGGTATGGCTGTAGGGTGTCTTTGTATGTGACGACGTATGTAGACAAAAGTTTAGAAACAGATACATGTATTGCCATATAGATATATCCCAGTATATATTGTAATGTCTCTATAGTTTAATACCATTGGCATCTAGCTAAATATCATAGTGAAAAATAAATGTAGAAAAAATAAAACAGTCAAAAACGACCGATAGTTGATTTGGACAGAGTGGTGGTAAGACGATACGTTGCTGTTTATTGACGAGGGTGAATCGTGACATCAACAGTGCATACATCATGAACACCGGAATTGGAATTGGAATTGGAGATAAACTAGATGATGAAATAGAGGATAAGATTGAGGATACGGCAGAAGATACGGCAGAAGATATGCCAGAAGATATGCCAGAAGATACGACTAAAGAGAAGACTGGAGATGTGGCCGAGAAACTCGAAAGTTTGAGTATTAACGAGCCAGAAGCAGCTGATTTAGCTGATTTAGAGGAGGGCCTGCCAGAGGAAGTTAAAGAGGGTAAAGAAGACGAGGAAGCTAAAGAAGATCAACAGCTTGAACAGCATGAAGAAGATCAACCCGAAAAAGACGAAGCTGAACAACCTGAACAACCTGAAGAAGGCGAAAAAGCTGAACACACTGAACCAGCTGACGAAGCTGTTGGCTCAAATATTGTTGAATATGACGACGACGCTTTTTCTGACGACTCGTTTGATGACTTCGAATCGGCTACTCCTGCTGCAATAATATCTCCTACGCCTAACCATTATGCCCAACAGTCGCCGCAGAAACAGTTCCAGCAGATCGATCTCACGTTGACTCCACAGAACGACCATATCAAATTGCCTGCCGAAACATTCGCAAAATCGAAAGAACTCAGCAGCATTACGTCTTCAATTATGTCGAAAATCTACGATGATCCTGCGAACTCGCAAAATAAAGCAAATAGTTCTAGTCAGACTCCTAAAATAACACCATCCAATATACTATATCAACGATCGGAGGCTTTATGGAAAGAGTTGATGACTATGCCCAAACTTGTCCCTGCTGACTGGAAACGAAGCTCTGTCAGACGCCATTTTTTGATAACTATTGGGGTTCCTGTTGATCTTGACGAAGTGCTACCCTCTCATGAAGAATCCGCTGCAACTGGCGTTGGTATTAGTGGTCTCTCAGAAGGAGAAGAAGCCAACGTAATAAATCCAGAGACCAAACAGTTGATCAGTGCTTGCAGTTCTCCAAAAATCATCTTCTCTTCAATTGGAGGCTCCAAGAATGTCAAAGAGAGTGTCGAGGAACATTCCGAACAGATAAACACTGAACCAGTTCCTCTTGAGGTGTCTGAGCCTGAAAAGAGTGGGGAAACTGAAAATAAACCTCCTCAGGAAATAGACGACGTAAATAAGGAGAAAGGTAAAGAGGCCAGCAAAGCTCCTGAGGAAACAGCTGATGAAAAGCTTCCTATTGAGAAGGGTAAAAAGGATGTTGATTCTGAAGAAACTAAAGACATTTCAGAGACAACAGAGACGAAAGAGAAGCCAAATGAGGACAAGCCAAGTGAGGACAAGCCTAGTGAGGACAAGCCTAGTGAGGACAAGCCTGAAGACATTAAGGAAGCTTCTTCAAAGACTGAAGATGCTCCAACCTCTAAAGCTGCTCCAACCTCTAAATCTCCTCCTACCTCTAAATCTCCTCCAACCGCAAAAGCTCTTGACTTCGATAACACAGTCATCATCGGTACAGTGGACGAATTAAATATTGCAAAACAAGAATACGACGCGTTACTAAAAACTACAAACTCTATATTATCACAGGTGTCAGATAACCTACAGTCCAACACTTATTATGAATCGTTATTTGAAACAGGAAAACACGATGAATTATCTAAAATACTCGAGACATTGAAAGCCCAAGAGCTACAGCTCACTAAAGCTTTATCTGTATGGAATAACCAGTTGACAAGCTTGAATAAAGATCATGAAACCTTTGAAGCTGTTGTTGAAAACGTGGTTGGATACACTCAGAAGGTTCGAAGACAGGAGAGCTTCAAGGACGAAAAGGAAATCAAGCGAAAGTTAAAGAGACAGTCGCTGTCTTCAAAGAAGAGTGGATTCTTCTGGAATGCCAGATCATAGTGTTTTAATCCAATATACTTGTTGTACTTCTATAGATGATCCTGTAAGCTATTTGATTAGTAGCCAGCCTACTGACAATAAAAGACTACGCCCAACACGCCTGATTATCTTAACGATGCCAGAAACTTCGATTGAGAAACCTGAAGTCATGTCAGAAGACATTCTAGCTGCTGCAAACAATCAAAAATAACTCGACAACAAACTTGATACTATCACTAAGTTTATCAACAACCCGGAATTGTATCCTTAAATCGTACAATTTAACTGCTTGTTTGCAAGCTCGAACCCAGGAACCTCAGCCAATATATTTATCCGGCATTTTACATCTTTCTTGCAATTTGTCGCTACAAAGAAAGCCGCCCTTCTGTCGGCGATTTCACTCCTAGCCGAGTGGAATAACCGCCTTTGTTTGAGCTCTGAACGTTCTACATTTATCCGCTTACAATCAGTCATTCCCGTTGGCCACAGGCGAGCATTTGATCCTAGGCCTCCTAGGTTCGAACCCGCTTGTGGGCATGGGCGAATTAATCGCGGGTGGGAAATTCGGTGAAAAGTCTGCCTGGCCCGGGGCCCTCCCGGGCCCGCCTGTAAAGGCTGCTCCTGAGAGCTACCTAGAGCGGAAGCTCCTGGAGGGGATCATCAGAAAAAATAAATCCCCCTGTACCCACGGAGGGATTATGGGAGATTCCCTTAGGCAGTTGGTTCGTACTTTGTTAACAGTCGAACTGTTTAGTGCAATGTATAGACACTAAGAACTCGATACCGGTCATCGTTCAGAGTAACCCAAGCAAAGGGCTCTTCTTTTTGCTGCTGCTACTACAGCTACTACAACCACCGATTAAGTAATTACCTATATATCATCTATATTCGTTATATTTAAATGCAAACTTTTAATGAGATAAAATCAGTTATTGATCTTCAATTTGTCCAAGGGCACGTCAATCTTGTCCTCTTTTTCGTCTGTAGCATGTCTCTTCATCAACGAGTTCTTTCTGCGCGAATGATGGTCGTCGATGGAGATTCCGTTCATCTCCTGTTCAGACCGACCATACAATTGGTACCACCACTTGAGATTCTCGCAGTTAAGCAACAAAATGTTCTCTTCTCCGTCGTCATTAATAGCAGAGTCCTCCACAGAAGAAGCATCGTAGTGTTTGTTCGTGAACTCGAGTCTTCTCGAGAGGAAATAATCCCACACGGATCTTGTTTTCTTGGGTATTTCTTTTACTTTGACCCGCTCCTGCTCGTTATCGGCAAGGAAATTGCCGTACTGGCACGAATACAAGTGGTAGAACAATCTACGGAGGAATCGCTCGTTGAACTCGAATTTGTCCGGAAATTGAACGAGCATTTGATACACACAGTCAAGAAACTGGTGGAACGTTGGCGATGTGAACTTGATGTGTTTTCTCTTCTTGAAGTGATTTGTGAGACTTTTAATCGACTTGGACGCGCTGTTTATTGTGTCGGAATTGAGAATGGAGTCGGTTTTGATCCCAAACTTCTCGTCAAGCGATTGTAATCCGCTCGAAAGGATTCCTATGTCTTCGTTACTGTTGGGGAGTTTAGGATCAGAGTCATCGATTCCATCGCCATCAGTATCGTATTGATTTCCACCGTTGGTGGCAACAGAAGAGCTGTTGTTATTGTTATTGTTGCTACTTTTATTAGAGGACTCGCTTGCAGAGTCTACAAACTGGGTTTCCGACGATATCTGGCCGGATCTTTCCTTGAACCGATGACCAAAGCTCATCCAATCCTTTTCGATCAATATAATGAATCCGTCAATGGTTCTATAGTAGGGATCGAGACATATTTCAGCCAACGAACATACCTGTGTGGTTCTGTCCCATCCGTCAGAACAGTGTACCATGCAATGACTATTATTAAAATGCAACGACTTAACTACAAGATCTACACCTGTCAAAAGAATACTGAGATGCTTCATCCAGTTGGTCTTCTTCAAATTGCTGGCATTTAGCAGCGGCAACCGGATCAAGAGGTCCGAATCCTTGAGGATCTCGCTTACTTTTTGCAACGAGTCGCGCATCACATGAATGTTGTCAATTCCAAGGAACTTCTTCTTGCAATGCTTGTAATTGTCGATAATTTCCGTCCCGGCCCCCAAGGCTGTCTGGGCCATGGCATTGGTGGTAGGTCTCGCGTCTATAATGAGATTATTGTAGCTAAAGAACTGCGACCGTGTTTCGTCTGGCTCGTTTTCCTCTGTAGGACTCGAGCCCAGAGAAACCGGAACAGCAGAGGAAAACGAAGACGCGACCGAAGATGTTGAGTTATTGTCCGCTTGGCCGCTGTTATACGCAAATCGCGACGATTTATTCGACATAAAGATCTCGTAAATCAACTTCTCGTCCTGAATCGACCGCGATTGGCTGAGTCCAGTCAACGGCTGCGCAGCCCGCGTGATGGTGCACCCGTTCTTTCGGTAGTAGAAGGTCAAGGCGGGAATCCGCTGCTTTGACCGGAACTTAGACGCATACTTCAACACATTATCGGTCAAACTACGAGGGACTACAAGTTTACAGGAATACGACTCGCAGAACTGGTAGTCGTTATTTACGTTAGATATTCGCCAATTGTACTGTCCAGGCAGCACTTTGGCGCCTTTTTCGGGGGTGCTACCATCAAAAACAAGCCCCTGTCGAGCAAATTCTTGCTCAATGTCATAGATATTCCACGAATTGAAGCTCTTTTCGATTGGGATGGGTGTGTAGAGAAACGCATAGAGCTCGTTGATGGTCTTGACACACGTAAGCCGCTTAATGGACTCAAACACGTCCTTTGCGGTGCGATAATCCAGGAAATCTATCGACACATGGAGGAAATCCTTGCATTTGATGTGGATCGAGTAGAAGTGATAGAGGTTGGCAATGTCCCGCAAGTTCTGGATGATGCTCATTGTTTCGTTAGAGCTTCGCGGGGACTCGGTGGTGGGGGCGGCCTCGAGATCCTGGAAGTCACGTGACTTAGAGGCCTGGGTCGGGCTGCATTCCGAGGGTGCGAACAACGGGGTGCTTGCGGTCAAAAGGTTGTGGTTGACCAGCCCGATGGCTGCAGATATGTCCAACAAACAGGACCCCGATTTCAATTCCACATTGTCGATGATCGGGTAAGAAATCCAGAGCTCTCTGGCTCGTCCATGGCCGTTCTGATAGTAGGTGAAGATGAGATGGTGGGTTGTAAGATGGAGATCACCCTGATGATAGTGGCCGCGTTTGAAAAGCGTCACGTTAGTGGCCTTTGTGATCTTCAAGTACTCCATTGTGTAGGCATGTGGAGAGACCACTGACTGCCACTATAATCTGAGCTGTAGAAGTAGAGTCGCAAAGAAGCCAGCAATAAAGAAACGAATAAACTGACAAAGAGGCCAACAAAGCAACGAAACAAAACCAACACGACACGTCAGATACGGCTGCTAGTTCTGTGGCGAAGTGAGTATGGAGACGGTTCAATGGACGTTGTCCAGCAAGGCAAACGGCCACAGCTTTGAGATATTTCACAGCCAAAAAGCAAATGGTGTTGTTTTCTTATCGCGGGTTCCGATTACCCGGACATGGAGCAAAAATGTTAGGGCATAGGGTATAATAAGGTTAATCGTATATAAAGGCAGCTCATCGCCATGTATTTCAGGATTCTATTTATATTAGAGGGCATATATTTGACTGGGGTTTTGCCTGAGGTTTTGACTGGGGTTTTACTGAGGTTTTACTGACTGGTTGGGCTTTTTTATTGAAATTTCGCGAGACTGAGAGATCAGATGACGCAGCCATGGGAATAAAGGCATCGCTATATCTTGAGCCCGAGGAGCCCGGAGTGGGAGTGTTCTGCTGCCGGTACTGCCTGACGCACTTGGCGACGACGGAGAATATTGTGTCGATGGAGTACACGGGGCGGACGGGGCGGGCGTATTTAATGGACAAGCTGTGAGTATTTTTATTGGCCTGGGGTTTGTTAGGGGTATTAGAAGGAAGTGAGTGGATGTCATCATGGAAGTGAGTGCGGGATGTCATTTTGGGATGTGAGTATGAGATGTCATTACGGTACGGTATTAAAGCACAGGGAAGGCGTGGCAGATGCTTTCTAAGGAGGATACCCTTCTAAGGAGGATACCCTTCCATGGAGAGACATCTATGGAGAGACACCCATCTATAGAGAGACACCCATCTGTAGAGAAACATCTATATAGACCGAGACACCTATTTACAGGGGACCACCTATTCTTCTTTACAGGGGCCGCAAGACAAGCACCCCGCGTTAAACCAGCTGTTAATCTGCTGCCAAGCATACTACTGTGGGTACTACAACCTCCAGCCACGCTACAGCCTGGGACACTCGCCTGGCAGTACCAGATATCTCTATGATGGAATCTACACAGATCTTTTTCCATCCCTGAATCCATCTTACTTTCCTTACTTACCTTACTTACCTATCTTACCTATCTTATTACTATCAATTATGAATACTAACTCTAACAGCATCAACGTTACCGGATCCAAAATAGAAGAAAAAGAAATGACCTCTGGAAGGTACATCATCCAGCGAGTCAACTGCCACCAATGCCACTCGTACCTTGGCTGGATGTACATCAAGGCCGCAGAAAGACATCTGCTTGCTAAACAGGGAAAATTCCTAATGGAACTCAAAAAGGTCTTGAAAACAACCGTATAACGATTGATCGCCGCCTTGCCACGCAGAGCCAAATATAGCTACCGCCATATACGGAACATCTCGTTATGGACGCTGCCCTATCAAGCCGCACATCGCTTGACGTTCCATGGGATGAACGGTTTTCCTATTAAGGAACCTTCCAATCTGAAATTCCGCTAATTAAAACTGTTAGCAAAAATATTTTTAATTAAAAAAATATCCATGGATAAATAAATATTTCAGACAGCTCTTCCCTTCTGCTGTTTGTCTTCTTGTTCTCTTCTTCTCTTTATATACCACCTATTTATCCTGTTTCTCTAATATCCATTGATACCTTTATTGTGCACCTGCCCACGTGTATGCGTTTCTTCCTGTTAAGGACAGCTTCGTCTCAGCAACAGAAATGCCAAAGAGAGCCCCGACGTTCTTCACATCGTTCCTTGAATTCTGGGCTAGCATCTACCACAGGTACGCCTTCTACTATGTAGATCGCTACAGAAACCCTCGTGGTAACGGCAGCAGACAGATCGTCAGAGGAAACACAATTGGAGTGTCTGTTCGTCATACTATTGAGAAAGTTTCCCGTAAATGTAGTCCGGTTGTCAAGTTTCTTCTTCCTAACTTCATCTATGTTCATTATTTCTACATCATCATCATGGGGATCATAACCTCTGTGTTTCTTTATATCCCGACAAATCTAGACTATGTGGATGCCTTCTTTATGTCCTATGGGGCTGTTTCACAGGCCGGGCTTAACACCGTAAACTTGAACGACCTCGACACGTACCAGCAGGCTGTTCTCTATGTGTCGTGTTTCCTCACCACCCCGATCTTCATCCACAGCATCTTGGTGTTTGTCCGGTTGTACTGGTTCGAACAGAAGATCGACGACATCAAGTCGACGTCCAAACAGAACCATCGCATGCGTCGTGATGCCACGATGGCTGCCCGAACCATGACCATGGACAGCTCCGGCTCTAAAAAGGACAACTCGATGCTCCATAAGCTCAAATCGTTCAGCACATTGCATCACAATGTCAAAACCAGTAGTCCCCACAGCTCACGGCTTGTCCACAGCGAAACCATCACCTCGACGGACGCCAGAAGCCATAATGACGAGCCTGAGGGTGTGAACACCACCAGCGAGGAGAAAAACAGCTCGAACTCTGACCCCAATGTCATGATGATTGTAGAAGAAAAGAACGACTCATCCATATCTTCTGGCTCAGATGCTACCGATAAGAAGAACAGCCTGCCCCAGGAGCCTCTGGCCAAAAGTAAACGTAGTAACAACAGTAATAGTAACAGCAATGGCGAAGAGGTTGTAGACCCTCGTTTCATGTACATGTCCATCGCAATGATGAGAGAAAAGAACAACAAGAACTTGAACGATGAAGGAAACGAAAACGACGACGACTCGCCAATATTGATTGTTGGTGGGCCTGCAGAGCGTGAGAATCCGGACGGCCGTCCTTCGTTTCTTGCGAGAAAGGGCCGGGCCAACTCGTTCCAGCTCACAAAGAAGTTTGCCAAGCGAATAAAGGCAAAGACAAAACGTCACCGTCGGAAGAAAAGACATATTGATGGAGAAGACAAAGCTAATGAAGATGACGACGATGACGATGCTATTGAAGATGAGGATGACGAAGATGATGATGACGACGAAGATGATGATGACGAGGAAGAAGATGAGTCTCCAGCTGCTTCGAAGCACCGTGCTTTTGAAAAAGAGACCGATAACGACGACGATTCGGTGTTCCAGGTGCCTAACATTGGGCGATCTGCGAACAAAAAGACCGAAAGTGACGATGATGAGGAGGATTTTGTCCCGAATGCGTTCAAAAGCGACAATCAAGCTGCCACCGATTACATCGAGATGACGGATATCAATTCGGTCATCAAAGAAGAGGACGAGCCGGCGGATGTTGCTGATAAAAACGATTCTGCCTCCGATAAGCCTGTTATCGCAAGACTTGCTAATTCTGTTGATGACACCGACACAAACAGCATCGATGCCAGAAAGCTTCGCAAGGTCCACAGCAGTATCTCGTCTCCGACCTCTGACCACAGCCAGGCAACCCCAAGGTTCGGTCTTAAGTACAAACGGCGTGCCTTGACGCTTGAACTTCCTCCACGGTCCAAGGACAACAGTATTGAGCTTGAGGAAGGCCCAGCCAGACCGCAGACCGCTGTTCGTCCTACGTTCCAGGAAAATAAGCCCCGTCGTCGCAAATCGGGGGCCAGCATTTATGGCGTGTCCAAGTCCCATCTGGGGGCTAATGGCCGCAAGCTAAAGCGTTCTCTTACCAAAACGACCATGTCTGGTATCGGTAAGAAACTTGCCAAGTATCCGTCGATTATGTTGGAGGATTTAACGGTGGTAAACTCACGCGACACTGCTGCAAACGGTTTGAAAAGACTGATAAGCCATGCCAATTACTTCTCCTTCAACCCCACCATTGGTAGAAACTCCACCATCGTTCCGATCTCAGATTTCCAGAAGGAAGAGATTGGTGGCGTTGAATACCGTGCGCTTAAGGTGTTGGCCAAGATCCTTATTGGTTATTATGTAGGTTTCCATATATTTGCGCTTCTTCTTTACGTGATATGGATTCAGCCCTCTACTCATTACAAGAAAATCCTTGACGAGGATGGGGTTTCCCCAACTTGGTGGGCTGTGTTCACCAGTGCCTCGTTGTTTAACGACTTGGGCTTGACATTGACGCCCGACAGTTTCGTGTCATTTGTCACCAACCGTTACGTTATTCTTTGGGCCTGTTTTCTTGTGCCTATTGGGAACGTTGCGTTCCCAATTATGCTTCGTTTCATCATCTGGGTAATGTTCAAGTTCTCTCGCGACTTGTCCTTGCTCAACGAGTCTCTTGGGTTTCTTCTTGACCATCCAAGACGGTGCTTCACGCTTTTGTTTCCATCCATCCCCACGTGGTGGTTGTTTTTTGTGCTTGTGGTGTTGAATGTCATCGATATCGTGTTGTTCTGTATTTTAGACATCCACAACTCGTCCTTGGACTCTCTTAGCTACGCAACCAAGGTTCTAGCTGCGTTTTTCCAAGCTATTAGTACCAGAACCGCGGGTTTCTCGTGTGTCGATCTCCTGGCTCTTCACCCTGCTATTCAGGTCAGCTATATGTTGATGATGTATGTTTCGGCCTTGCCCGTAGCTATTTCCATCAGAAGAACCAATGTCTATGAGGAGCAGTCCTTGGGTATCTATGGAAATCACGAGTCCGAAGGTGACTACAAAGACGACCGTAACAGCTATGAAAGCGACGACGAGGAACACAGCAATGCCAGCACCATCGATAATAACCACGGCAATAATGAACGGCACAATCTCCTCCTGGCAGCGGAGCAAGAGTTTGAGGACGAGAAGAAAAATGAAACTAAGCAGTTCATTGGCCAGCATTTGCGAAAGCAATTGTCGTTTGATTTGTGGTACATTTTCCTTGGTCTTTTCATCATTTGTATTGCCGAAAGCACGAAGCTTGAGAACATCAACGACCCGTATTTCACGGTGTTCCAGGTGCTATTTGAGGTGGTTTCGGCCTATGGATGTGTTGGTTTGTCTCTCGGATATCCGAACGATAACAGATCGTTCTCAGCCCAATTCAACGTGATCAGTAAATTGGTTATTGTAGCGATGTTCATTAGAGGTCGCCATAGAGGTCTTCCTTATTCTATTGATCGGGCCATCATTTTGCATCCAAAGACATTGGAAAGACGTGACGATGCACAAGTTCAGCATGCTCTTGCCTTGTCGGCTACTCAGGAACTCTCGCGGGTTAAATCGGCGATGTCTGGCCATAATAATCGCACCTCGGCAAACATCACTAGCAACAGTCATAACTCCGAGGGAAGACCTCAAGGAGACAGTCTGATCATTGATAGTAATGATAGCAGTCCAAACTTGGACTCGGCAGCAGATGACGAGCCTGTTGCTGAAAACAGTCAATCTGTCGATGACTTTGGATTACATTATGTTGTCGGTACAAACGTAGCTGAAGCGCTTCCTCATGTTAAAGCTGCGCATCATAATCCAGAACAGAGCCCTGTGAGCGAATCCAGTGGAGCAATGTCTGCAAACAAAAGTAACACCATTACATTCAATGAAGCCACCAACTTCCGCACCAACCGTCAGCATTACCAGCATTTCAATGGTAATAGCTGATGGACTATAGTATATCTTTTAATTATTTGTTTTTTTGCGTATATCTTTAATAATAGTGTAGGTTTAAATAGAGTTTTTTGTGGTCTTTTGTAGATGGCTGTCCTAATTGCCGATAGATATAGTATCGTAGAGGGATATCCTTATTGTCAATGGATATATTATTGTAGAGGTATCATGACCATTTATGAAAGATACATAGAGAGATAGTTAGTTGGTTAGTTAGCTAGATACCTACAAATATAGATCCATAGATTAATTATGTACAGCAACAGGTATATATTTGAATAAGATTAATAATAAAAGAATAAACAATAAACAATAAACAATAAACAATAAAAACACCATCATGGATAAAGTGTATGGTCTCTTCTAAGAGCAATTATATGTTCAATCTTCGCCATGGCGTCCTCTAGAAGCTCCTTGCGCTGTTGAAGCTCGATATGTCTTCTGACCCGAGGATCTTCTTTAGCAATGTTCTCAATGGTTTCCTTGGACAAGCTGTTAATACTAAGCTTGACGTCCAAATCTCTTGGGAAGTTATAGTAGAAATCACTCAATAACTCCACATTCAAGAACAATATTGCGGTCTGAGTAAGCTTATCAACCACCGAGTTCAAGAAGATCTCCGGACACTGGTACTTGTTCTCCTTGTCAGCACATTGAGGAGATTTGATGGCATTAATCCGCATGTTCAACAAGGCTGCACGGTCTTGCAAGAACATCGCTTCACGTCCTTTCTCTAGCATTATTGGAGAGTATTGGAGAGACTCTTTGTCTCCTACCACAAAGCCCTTCAAGTGCTCTGGCTGAACGCCTTTACCGGCAGCTTCAATCAACTGTTTATTTTTCTGCTGGGCCTCAATAAAGCTGATCACCTTCTTCAACTTTCTGTTACCAACAGCTTGTCTCAAGTGCTGGTAGGACTGATTGCATTGGCGGAGTTCTTCCGATAATAGACGCAACGAATGGTCCTTGGCCACAGTCCATTCGCGGTCTTCAAGATCAATCTCGTACTTGTACGGCTTAATACAGTTCTCGACCTGATCGGCGGTTGAATAGTATTTAGCATTCAACACCGACATTGCCGAATTCAACACGATTTCCTTCGCCAACGGATGGTTCTTCAAATTCGTGCGTTCAGTGATGTCGTTGATCTGATCAAGCAACGAATTCGTCACTAAAGTAGTCGACAATCTTCCCACACCAAGCTTGGTCAAATTAGAGGTGGCCAAGTCCAACTTACGGTGCCAATAGACGTCGGTTTCGTTTGTGGAATTAGAAAGATCCTTCAAACTAGGCTCGCTATAGGCGGAGAACTTGGCTCCTGAACTTACAGATTCGACAGGTTTGTTCCAGTATCTTAATGCTAAAAGATCAAGGACTTTCTGGTCTAACTCAGCTCGCAACAATGATCTGAGTTCGTTACGTCCAAATTTTCCGCTGAAGTCTTTCACTGCGCTTTTCAACGAGTCAAGCGTCGAGGCAAGATACGTTTCAGGCGTCAACTGGCGGTCGTTGAATTCGACCTTGAATTTATACGAAGCATCTTCAAGTTCCTGCTGAATAGCCTCGTGGGTTGGCTCGAGAGACAAGGCCATGGACTTTTCCAAGATCTTCATCAACTTCTTCTTCAAGATCTTAGTTCCGACGGCGGAATTGAAGAAATAGCGCTCGTTTTCGTTGTTGTAGAAGTACAGCTCTTCGTTTGCCTGGAGATCCTTGGCAAGGTTCGAATGGCTGGCTCTTTTACTCAAAAACAACGACGCAGCTGCCGATTTCTCTGGAGCCTTGGAAATAACCCCGACATAGCCCATTTTCAACGGGTATCTGTTGTCCTTCAAGAGGTTTTTGGCCAATGGAGGGTCAACAAGATCCATTTTCGTGAGAACACCAAGGGTTCTTTCGCCTGTTGGATCGGCAAACTTCGCTGCTCGCAAGGCAGACGAGTTGGCAAGATCCACGTCGGCTGCTGAGATAGCAAGAATAATATTAGGCGGCTCGAGGTATTTCATACATAGATCTCTGATCTTGCGCTTCAATTCCCTTGGCTGGTCCTCGGCCTGCACCTGGATGTATCCAGGAAGATCCACCAAGGTCAAATCAGGTGCATTAGGCGATCGGATCGTCAATCGGATCGGATCGTCGGAAATCGCCTGGCTTTGGGGCACTGCAAGGTTCAATTCGAAGAGAATGCGCGACACGTCGTCAAAGCTCGAGATTGGGTCCATTTTGAGGTCCGGAAACTCGGCGATTTCGTCCTTTAGAGCCGGATCGTTGATCAAAGTGAGCTCAATCGGTCTTCTTGTGGCCATATTGTTGCCTTTTGGCAAGAACTCCTTACCAACAATCGCCTCGAGCACCGACGACTTGCCCGAGGACTGCGATCCTACAACCACAATCGAGGGCAATCTCAACGAGTCGTTCTGGTCGATTCTGGAAAGTAAGTTTCGGATTTCGATCATTTGTTTGGTCAAATTCATGATCTTGTCCTCGGTATTGTCCTTATCGTCGGCATATTCGTCGTCGTCGTCGTCATGTAAGTCGTCCTTGTCGGCAAGTTCCGGCTCTTCTTCGCCGAACTTTCGCTTTTTAGACTTCTCGTAGGCAAACCCAGCGGCCCCAGCGGCCACAGCCGTCGCAGGACCCGCATTTTTGCCGCTGTTCTCGCCCTTATCGCCCTCGTCGCCCTCCTTTTGGCGGTTTCTGTTCTTGAACGACTCGGACATCTTGTCAAGGTTCGTATTGAGCGATTCGCTCGCCTTTTCGAACGACAGACGGGCTTTTTCAGATGCTACGTCAAACATATCCGACAAATGAGCATATGTGGTCGATCCGTACTCTTTGGCCCGCTTTAACTGCTCGGTTGTGTAGCTGGACGCCTCTTCCACCTTATATACGACATAAGAACCGGCAGCAGCTAGCCCGCCGCCAATAGCAGCAGGCAAGCGAACCACTTTAAATGCGAGCTTCGGGATCGACGCAAACGAGAAGGCTCGCGACATCAACATGGCATTTCCGCGATTCGTAGGCACTCTTTGCGATAGTAGCGATAGGTTTCTTGTGAAGTTCACTCTTCGATATTGCGACAAGTCGGCCGTTGTCATGAAGTACGAGATGCTCTGACGCTGCTGGAGCGACCCGACGGCCCGTCCGGTTATTCTCGAGAGGCTGGAGGTGTGGGGCATCGATCTTACGCGGAGCATGGTCTTTCTACGTGGTTTATGAATATAGTACAGTTGTGATGATCCAGGTGTTTGGATGCTTCTTGTGATAATCGACGGTGTTTTTCAGCTTCTTGCAGGAATGAGAGTGATCAATACCTGTCTTGATACGAATACTAGCTCGATCTAACTGCTGTCTCTGTTCATATTCACTTAGATAGTGGTTTGTTGCCTGATTTGTTTGATCTCAAATTTTTCTTGCTGGTCAGGTGACTTGAGCTTGATATTGTGCGTATTTTGCTCCCTAAACTACATCTTTGCTTTAACACACTGACAGGATACAGCAGAGCTACAACATACAGCCAATAGCTAACGCGTAAAGCCAGTACAATATCAAACGTAATTACAAACAACAATCAAATAATTTACAAACAACAAAAAAAACAAATATAAATCATACGAAATTGCTATACAAAAATAAGCCAATGACTGATGTCATTGGCATTCACCCCTCCGGATTGAAATCCTTGGACGAACTAAGCAACTTCTTTCGAAGCGTCATCTCCTGCTCCTTCAACTCGTCTCTCTCCTGCTTGATAATGTACAATTCGGCCTCCAAGTCGCGGATCTTAAGATTGAAATGCGCATCCTTCAAGTCGTCGTCGTCGTCGTCATCACCGTCGTCCATTTCCTCGTTCCGCGACGCTTTAAACAACTTCAACTCCTCGATTTCCGCCCGCATCTGCTTATTGAGGTTCTTTTGCTTCGTGAGCTCTTTCTGCGACATGTCAAGCGCTTTACCGGTCTTCTTGACCGAGTTCATTGCGTTTCTGTAATTATCTTCAAGCTTCTGTAGCTCGTGCTTTTTACCTTCCTGCTCCTTTTCTTTTGAATGAGCCATTTCGGTGGTCATCTGCGTGATCTTCTCCTGCAATTGCATGTTCTTGTTCTCCTGCTCCTTGTTCATATGAACCAACTCGTTGATCTGCGACTGGAGCTGGATGAACGCCCTGTTGGTGGCGCTGTTGGACGTCATCGAGGCCGACGAAACGATCGATCTGTTTCCGATCTCCTCAAGCCCCTCGCCATTGCCCACAACAGGCGAATTAGCAGCCGAATCTGAGTGTTCCGAGAGCAACGACCGGTCGTAATCCGAGCCTACCTCCTTCTTAGAACGCCAAAGCGACACCAACTTGTTGATATCCTGCGATATGTTGCTGATCTTGTCGTTAGTGAGCGACTTCGAGGCGGATTTCTCGCGCTTGACCATCTCAAGCTCCTTTTCAAGAATATCGTTCTCGGTTCTTAGCTTGTTGAGCTGTTCATTGACAAACTCCACCTGGTCGGCTTTGATCGTCAAGTCTTCAATCGCCGCCTGCTGATGCTCAATAACCTTGTTCAAGGTGTCGAGCTCAACCATCGAGTTCTCCATTAGTGGCTCAAACTCACTGAATTTCTGGTTAAGTGTCTCGTTGTTGGCCTTCAACCGGATGATCTCCGAGTTCAACTCAATGTTCTCGCGCTTCAACGAGTTGTATTCCTTGTCGTAGGTCATTTCCGAGTCGTCAAACGTCGGAGAGCCTTGCTCGTCGTCGTCATACGCTCTGACTTCGCGCTTATTGGCGCTGTAACTGTCATTCAACGTCATCGAAGCCAACGACGCTTTCAACGTGTCAATCTCCTTTTCCTGCTGCTCAATATGCTCTTTGAGCTCCTGGCTCTCTTGTATCGAGCGCTCTTTATGAGCGCCTTCCAACTGCTGGATCTCCTGAGCCCTACTGTCAAGAAGCTGCTGAAGTTCGCTGATTTTCGCCTCATATTGCACTCTTTGGGCCTCCTGTGACGCTGACACGTCGTTCTGTAAAGACTCAATGAACTGGTCCTTCTCAGAGACCTGTTTCTTTGCACTTTCAAGCTCTCTCTGTGTCACAGTGTTCTGTTCAAGCAACTGCTCGTGAATCGTGAGCTTCTCCTCTTGAAGCGCAAGATTACGGTGCTCAAGCTCGTTGATCTTATCAGAGGCGTGTTTCGCTTGGTTGTTCATCTCTATCTTCAATTCAGTGAGCTCTTTCTCTAAATCAGATACAACCGACGCAAAACTCTCCTTCTCCTTCTGAGTAAGGCCTCTCGACGGGCCGTCGTTCACAATGGTGTTTATTGAGGCCTCATCTTTCTTGAGAACACCGTCAATGGCGTCAATCGCCTTGGTGTTGATGTCCGGCGAGCTGGCGTTGAATCTCTTTGGCGATCTTACAGGAAGCGCGTTGGACACAAGATTTAAAGGCGTAGGGGTTTCTATAGAAGCGGTCAGACCGGAATTCACAGGCGTCGAGACCAGATCTGCGGCGTTTTTAGCACTGTTTGAAACGCTGGCAAACGAAAGCGGCGGAATAACCGGATTTGCTGCCGCACTGGTGGTGGCGGTTAGCAAATCTGTGGACGAATTCACATAGGTGTCGAGGAAATCCGACTCGCGCCGCTCAAATTGGCCGGAACTTGTCGAAGCGGCAGTAGAACTAAGATTCTGTGGTTGGTTCTCCGATGCCGGGGCTGGGGCTGGAGCCGTCTGGACCGTCTGGGCAGCTGCCAATGGAGCGGTAGGAGCCCCCATTCTTGGAACATCGGTATTTTTGTTGTTGTTGCTGCTGGTAACAGAGGCAGAAAGATCGTGAGTAGACGATTGAGGCGTGCTGAACACTTCAGTCAAGCTTTTATCCATCGAAGTCACTGAGTCCTTGCGAAGAGCCTCGTTTCCGTTGATAGGCGAGCTGAATTCAGCTGCTGAGAACTCGTCAGAACGGTTGCTGTCGGCACCCACCGGTCCACCCGCAGCATTGGTAATTTGGGCCTGGGGCTGCAAACCATGCAGCTGAAATTTGCCGCCGCCCGTGCCTTGTGATACTGGCGTCATAACATGCACGTTTGGATCACTCTGGCTGTTGGCGGGGGAGAACATCAGCTTTTGCTGCTGCTGTTGCTGTTGCTGTTGCTGTTGCTGTTGCTGTTGCTGTTGCTGTTGCTGTTGCTGTTGCTGGACAAGCGCCATGTGAGCCGCCTGCTGGGCCTGGGGCGTGCGGTCGTCCCAGATATTGACGCCCTTGAACTTCACAGACCATTCGTTGTACAAATCGACGTCGAACAAGTAGATCATGGTGCCGAAGTTCTCATCACGGGTAGCCCGTTCGAAGCTGTTGAGTTTCAGGGTGCAGTAATCCAACTGGTCGCCGCCCATAATAAGGAGGCGGTTGGCCAGGTTGTTGATTGTGTTCGAGGCGATGGTGTTGGCGGAGATGGTGTTGACGATGGCCTGGGCGTTGTTGAAATTAAGCGGCGCGCCGTCTGGGCCCGTGCCGCCTGGGGCTCCGTGGCCGATGCTGCCAGGCGGGGAGTTTTTCTTCGCGTGGCTGAAGATCGCGGTGACAGAATGGCCGCAACGGGGGCCTGGATTAAGTGCGAACGCCTCGACGCGTGTCCAGCAGAGATTGTTCAAGTTAAGAATGAACAAGTCGCTGCTGGTCTCGTTCTTCGCGTTCTTGCCTCCAAACACGATCATCAAGTTCTTGACAAGCGTGGTAGAATGCTCCTCCATCGGCGGCGGAACATCGCCAAAGGTACGGAACTTCTGGAACACATTGGCAATCGGGTCGTAGCAATACAAATCGTTAGAGAGTTTACTGAGGTTCGAGCCGCCAAAAATGTAGAGCTTGTAGTTGTAGATGATCATCGAGTGGTTGGTCAACGGCGGCGGAACATTTTCTACGTCGTTGGGATCGTTGTTCAACACAACCTTGTCCCAATGCAGATTCGGCTTACGGAACGACGAGAGGTCAAACACCCACAAGTCGTTGAATATCTTCGAGTCCAACTGTCCGCCAAAAAGAAACAACTTAGACTGGACGTTGGTCTTCGCTACGACGCCTATGGTGTGGCCGTACCGTCCACAGGGTCTTTCGCCCTGCGGATGCGGAATGGTCCATTTAAGCGAGTTGATGTTAAATAGATACAAATCGTTGTCCAACTCGCCAAGCTCGTTGGTCTGGATGGTGTCTCCGCCGAAGATAATGAAGGCGTTGCCGCAAAGACAGCTGTTGTGGCCAACACGGGGCGCAGGAATCCCGTCGAAGTTCTCGATGGACTTCGCCTCAAAGGTGGTCGAATTGAGCGCCCACAAGTCGCCGTACACCGAGCCCTCGCGAAGCCCGCCCATGACAAACACGTGGCCCTGCTCGGAGATCACCGACGAGGACGTGTGTCTGTAACGGGGAAACGGCGACAGATGGAGCTTTATTCTGACCCAGGGGGTGAAGTTCTGCACTGCGGCCTGGAACAGCTGCGGCGAGTTGGGATTCATGTTGCTGAGCGACTGCTGGTTTCTGAGGGCCGGGTTGCTGTTGTAGCCCTGGAACGGCCCGAACTTCTGCTGCTGGGCGGCCTGCTGCTGGGCTGCGGCCTGCTGCGCCTGCTGTGCCTGTTGCGGGGTCATAGGCTGGCCAGCGGTGGGAAGCATGGGAAGCTGGCGCTGCGAGCCCATCAGCGACGGAGTTCCCGGCGACTGGGTCAGGAACTGGGCCTGCGGAGCAAACTGATTGGCTAGCGAGTTTGTGGTGTTGGCTGACACCGGGCCGGTTATGTTGGCACTGATGCTGGGGTTTCCGTTGCCGTTGCCATTGCCGTTGCCGTTATGATAGCCTGCATTGTTGTTCTGGTGGAGCTGGTCGTTTTCAAAGCTGTTTGTGTTCGACTCCGCAGAGTCCATGGAGTTGAATGTGCTGGGCGACTTCGGGTCCTTTTTGGACACCGAGTTGACGCGTTTTGTGTTCTCTGTCAGCAGCTTCTTCTTGCTCTTTCCAAACTTGAACCCAGCCATGATGTTACGTGTATTACTTGTATTACTTGGGCTATGATGTGTCAATGCTCTGACTCTCTAGCTGTGTCGTGGCAAGCTGGTAGTGCGTGCTCACTGATGATTCGAGTGTAGCTGTAATGCTAGATCTATATATAGTCTCTCTATGGTAGAGAGGAGTGTTCTAGAATGGTGATCCAGACCTATAATCGTGGAGAAAAACCGGCCGCAAAAAACTGGAAACTTAGTGACTGTGTTGCGCCTCTTTAAGTTCTGGTTGGTCCCTTCTATCTATCTCAACTGCGCTGCTTGTCTAGAACCAGTATTCTTATATGTGATCTCTCCAGCTGATTTGATTTCTTGATTCGAAAAATTCGCTGTTATTTTTCGGTTTTTCGGTTTTTTCGTGCTTTTCGACTTTGGACAGTGAATTTTTTTCGTTTCCCGTTTTTGTCTTCACCATCAGGTTTAGGGTGTTGCTCTAACGGCCGTAATTACAGCTGGGAGTGAAGATCACTTTTCGTCAGGGTCAGATCTGGCTAGGGCTTTGGAGGTCGAGTATTTTGTGTGTGTGTGCGTGTGTGTGTAAAAGGAGTTTGGACGTCGAAACAAATTAGACCATGCCGATCCAACTCTAAATGTGGCGAAAAACTGCATTGTGAGTTACACGGAGTCTTTAAGCATGGCATAGCATTAAGCATGGCATAGCATTAAACATAGCATTACGCATTGCATTAGGTATTACGCGTAGGCGGACGGTGTATGTTCTGTCTACTGTAAGCTATATGGATGGTACTGGAATATACACAGGCCCCCATCGTCTGCGATTGTGTAGACCTTTATGCCTCTGCTGACCTTGCCTGTATAAACTGCCTAATCAGGAAACCATATGTCTTATGGGGTTACAATCTCGTACTAACTATACACTTTGTTCCAACTAGACTTACTATAGCATTATATAGTTACGCAAATTCTTGTCAGGTATGAAAAATGTATCAACCTCTGTTCTGTAGCATAACACAGTGCCTACAGTAAACGTATGGAAGTGAAAATCGCTGTTTCATTGCAGCTATCCGATTATATTATTGCTTATCATCCTATTGCTTAACTAATTAGAGATATGCTGCAATATGTAACGGTGCCTACACGCCTGCCCCTGAAAACCCTAGTTTGTGGTCTTGTCAGATTTAGCGTTTCTGCTTATGTAATATTTGCTTATATAATAGGTAAACCTTGAAACTTGGGGAATCTGGAAATCTCGGGGTAGATCAACAATTATAACTCGGTTCACCGAATTAGCAATTGGCTTTTATATCCTCCCCGTCAACAAGCACAATCACACCTTCATCACCGTAATCTATAACGTCTGTAATAACAATGACTCAATTCGAAGGTTTGGCCTGCACCTCACCAGAACACTGGTCCGATCTCACTAAACTCGAGTTCAAACCAAAGCCCTTTGAGGCCCATGATATCGACATCAAGGTCGAGGCTTGCGGTATTTGCTCCTCGGATATACACAATCTCAAAGCTGAATGGACCGAGAAGGCCAACTATTTCTTTCCAATGGTTGTTGGCCATGAAATCATCGGCCGTGTGGTTGCCGTTGGTGACAAGGTCACAAGCTTGAAAGTCGGCGATCGTGTTGGTGTTGGTGCTCAATCTTATGCCTGTCTTGAATGCGAGACCTGCAAGGATGACAACGAGCAATATTGTGCATCCTCTGTAGGCACCTATAACTCGAAGTATAAGGACGGTTCCTTCAGCTACGGTGGATACGCGTCCCATGCCAGAGTTCACGAGCATTTTGTGTTCAAGATCCCTGATAATCTCCCTTCGGCCACCGCTGCTCCTATGCTTTGTGCAGGGATCACTGTCTACTCTCCGCTTGTGAGAAACGGGGCTGGGCCGGGTAAGAAGGTCGGTGTCATTGGTATTGGTGGACTTGGTCATTTTGCTATTCAGTTCGCCAAAGCCTTAGGTGCTGAAGTTTACGTGTTCTCCAGAACCGAGGCAAAGAAGGTCGATGCCATTAAAATGGGTGCTGACCATTACATTGCCACTGAGAATCCTAAATGCTTTGCTGAGAACACCAAATCGCTTGACTTGATCATTGCCACTGCCAACTCTACTAAGGGCTACAACTTGAACGGGTATTTGTCTACGCTTAAAGTTGGAGGTAAGTATGTTGCTGTGGGTCTTCCTGCAGACGGATCTTTCGAGGTCACCACCAGAAGTTTCTCCAAGAATGGCTCCTTTATGGGAGGAAGTTTACTTGGATCACGCAAGGAGATTCTTGAGATGTTGGCTTTGGCCAGCAAGTTGGACATTGAAGGGTGGGTTGAGGAGGTTCCTATCAATGTTGACAATGCCAAAAAGGCGTTGTTGAGGGCCGAGAAGTCAGACGTCAGATACAGATTTACGTTTGTTGATTACGATAAGGAATTTAAATAGGAATTTACTTAGGAATTTAAATAAATAGCTATTCAATTTACAACCCTTTATAGTTTATCACCCAAATGCAACATTCAAACAGTACGATATCACGAGCTCGTTTCCAATGGCAAAATTCTTGAACAAATTGCCGAGTATCTCGTCCGGACTTGGCGAGAAGCTGTTATGAATGTAGCAGAACGTGTTCAGCTCGCTGTTCTTCAACTTCTTGTTGAGAAACTTCACCAATGACGAAAAAGGCTGGTTGCTTGAGATCTTGTACACTCTGGGCGTTATCTGCGACGTGGATCCAATCGCCTGGAACCTCACGAGAATCTTCTGCGGCTTATCAATATTGCTCTGCTTCTCATTGATTATTCTTAAAAGAAGCTCCTGGTTCTTTCGTGCGTCTGCTTCTTCATTTAGATCTTCCCCCTGTTCATCCTCCTCCTCATGTATTGGATACTCGTTCTCATAATAGAACGACTTGGAAAGATTATCTAGAACAACCGAATTTGCGGTGGAAAGCCGCTGCTTTTGTAGCTTTGAGTCCTGTATAACTGCCCTCTCCTCCTCTTCCTCATCACTGAAATTGTGTGCCCCCGGAATATATCTTTCACCATCACCACTGCTGCTGCTTTCTTGCGAGACGATGCGATGCAACTGTCTTGTCATTGTCTTTGTGCGCTGGGAATTGAGTAGATTTTTTGAGTATACCACAGATTCGTTCTCCGAGGATGACCCCGATGACGTTCCATCATGTATGTCTGGCATATTGTATGTGTTATTGTGTAGCGTTAGGATTCATTTCTACATGGTCGATGACGCAAAAGCGCAGACAGTAACCATTTTGCATTTGATTCTGCGTCTGCGTCTGCAATTTTTTCTTTTTTTTTTTTTTTTTTTGGCTTCAAATGAGATAGCATGGCCGTTGCTGACGAACTACAACTCCGCCTAAACATCGAACGCTAAGGCGGGAACATGGCTAATAAACGAAGACCTAAGAAGTTCAAGGCGCCATACAAGAGGTATGGGCCCAACGGCATGATCTCCACGCGGCTTCTGGCCAACGATTTCAAGTCTGCGGCTCACAACAGAAACGAAGACGATGAGGAGCAGTTCTATACATACACATATGGTGAGAAACGGCCAGAGATCCGCAAAGACTATTATAGCATGGATGAACCGGTAGATCCGGCAGAGTCCACCGATTTAACTCCCTCTCCAAGCACCCAGGTGGCGCTTCCCATAGAAATCATCGAGCAGATCATGGTGTTCTGCAGCTATCCGGACGGTATCCATTTAAACATGTATCTTGTGTGTAAGCGTTTCTACAAATTGGCCTTACGACTTCTCTACGAGAGGCCAGTATTGAATCCTCGTAATTTCAACCGCTTTGTGGAGTCGATGACCACCCCTACTATTGTCAGCGGCTTGAATTACGAGGTAACTGCCGAGATCATGCTCCGGCTCCAAGGTACCTCACGTTCTCCAAATGTCCCCACATCAGCCGCATTAACATTGAAACGCAACCTTAAATACTCCAAAACCCTGCTTGTTAAGGTTCTCGACCTCTCCAACATCGTCCAGTCGGGGAAAAACTCTAACATCACGAAGATCCTCCGCCGTTGTGCCTTGTCCTTGGAAGAGATCGTAGCCCCGCAGACAAACTTCGGTATCACGTCGTTAGGGATCTTGAAGAACTGTGTAAATCTCACGCGGCTTGACTTGTCGCTAGTCTCAGAGACCGTCAACTTGATGGACCTCTTCAACTCGATACGGCATCTCGATAATCTCACGATGCTAAAATTCCCGCGATCCTCCATCAACTGCAACCTTGCAGACGCTCAGGTGTTTAATGAGGTTAGCAACCATGAGGTGAAGTTCCATTGGCCCCAAAACTTGCGTGAGTTGAAGCTCAGTGGAGGCATTACCAACGGGTTCTTGATGGACCTTAATTTTCCTGATTCCATCACGAGTATCGAATTCCAGCATTGTCCTTTGGTCAGCGACTTCTCTATATATTATTTGCTCAGTAAATGCGGGGCTAGATTGCGTAGTCTCTCTATAATATACCCCATGCCTAAACTCAAGGAAGATTCCCTTGATTTAGTATTTAAATACTGTCCACGGCTTGTCAAGCTTGAGATCTTTGTCGACTATATTTCGCAGTGGTGTTTTAGCGAGCTCAATCTCCCATGGATTATCAATGCTAAGTATGTGCCTGACTTCAAGTTCGACAAGTACAGAGACTACTACATCGGCGCCCTGCTGTCGCTGCAGAGGCCGCAAAAGGAAAACAAATACTTTTTTGACGACATCGAGGAGAAGGAAGACGTAATCATCTCCACTATGGTCAACTATTTTGACTACGACGACAATGACGACGAGGATAAAGTCAAACTCAGACCGGAAAATCCTTCTTTGGAGTCGCTTAGACCCCTTGAAGAGATCTATTTGGGGTCTTCGGGAACCTTGGGCCAGGCCTACAAGGTCCATCCAGACGACTTGATCATCTGTTTGGCTGAGAAGCGGTTGCCCAAGTTGAAAACTTTCAAACTATCTACACGTGTAGGGTGGAACATGAACCAAGAGTCCTTGGACCAGTTCATTGGTGTCTTGGACGACATGAACCAAGGAAGTCTCTATATGTTTCCATGACTTATGCCATTATACTGTATACCTACTATCAGCATTTTCTATGTACTTTACTCATTGATATATTTATGACGCATCTTCTTATCCACTCTGTTAATTCATCAATAAATAGAACAGTGAATCTACGCATTATCTTTGCTCTCTTATTTGTAGTGTTTTTGTTTACTTTGATTCTGTCCTTCTCTTTTGAAACAGTCCAGCATTCATGAAACTGTATCATTGGGTATTACGATATTCAGAATAAGGATAATAAAAAAAAGAAAAAAAAAACAATGAGCATCACTTGCATCAATACGCCAAATATATAGCACTGCATATACCTATATCTGACAATTACAACCGAAATAAGCCACTATTAAGAGAGGCAGTGGAAGGTATCGAAAGAGGGTCTCTGGAGACAGCTATAAATATTTGCCAATATACAGTACAAAAATTACTAAACGCACATAATGTGATTCAATTAACCTACCTTTCTATTAACATGCAGACTACTTCAACAACATACTTCTCTTTAATACAATTCCTTTATTGAATATAAATAGCATCACACACCTAAGCAACTCACAACATAAATCATGAATCCGGATAATTTTTCAAATCAAGAGTGAGTGTCTTGGAACTATTCTCGACCTGTTCACGGAATATACCTACCACAGCATCCGATTTCTCAAAGAGTGTGCTTTTCAAACTAATGACAATAAACTGGAAGTTAGGACCGGCGTTTTTCGTGATATAATTGGCAATTCTCTGGACGTTAGCATTATCCAAAGCAGCATCAACCTCATCTAAAACGAAGAACGGAGAGGGATGGAATGAATGAATAGCAAATAACAAAGCCAAAGCCGCAATTGTTTTCTCACCTCCTGACAAAAGATCCATATCTCTAAATCGTTTCATTGGAGGCATGGCATGATACTTTATCCCAGCATTATACGGTTCGTCTTCGTCCTCTAAAGTCAAATAGGCAGAGCCCCCCAATGGAGAGGCACTTGATTTCGTAAGATCTTTGTAGGTGGCATCAATAGCTCCAGCAATGAAATTAAAAGCCTTCATGAACTTGTTGTACCTCTGTTCTTTAATATCGGTGAATTTTTCGATCAATGCAAGCTCATGCTCTCTAGTCTTAGTATGGGCATCATCAACTTCCTTCAATCTGTTTTCAATCTCCTTCAATCTTTCTACCGCCTTAATGTTAGGCGAAAGGATATCAAGTTCACTAGCGACGTTTTTGATCTTCTCTTTGAACTCCTTTGAAATTGCGTCCGATCCAGGAGAATCCTTCAATCTTTTAGGCAATTTGGAATAATCCACTACAATATCTTCTACGATTTCTATCAAATTATTCGGGTTTTCTCCTACTGGAATCAAGTCCAAGGAACCCTCCAAGAACGGGATCTTAATGCCCTCGATTTTGCAGGTTCTGAAGATCCCGACCTTGGCCAATATTTCCTTCTCAATGTCTTCCTCAATATTAGAACATTTCTTGAACAACCGTT
The DNA here is from genome assembly GCA_030490795.1 of Saccharomycopsis sp. yHQL182. Taxonomy (NCBI): domain Eukaryota; kingdom Fungi; phylum Ascomycota; class Saccharomycetes; order Ascoideales; family Saccharomycopsidaceae; genus Saccharomycopsis; species Saccharomycopsis sp. yHQL182. The sequence goes on along the minus strand of JAKVQV010000002.1, from coordinate 1,173,085 downwards.
CAAACTCTGCCGTCAGTTCCAGCATAATGCCCTCAAATTCTTTTATCTGGGCTAGCCTAGGCTCAAGATCTGCCTTCAAGCTTTCAAGGGCCTCGCCAGCCACCTCGATCTCGCTTTCCAAATAATCAATTTCTCCTTGCAACAGCTCCTGCTTAGTTACAATATCTGCCAAAGAAGTCAGGTACTGGTCTTTTTCAGCAGTAACCCGTTCAAGCCTGTCCTGAGATTGCGAGAGACGCTGGGTCTCAAACTCGATCTTGTTCTCTAGAATTGCTATTTGGCGCACAAACTTAGTCTTTTCCTGGTTGATGGATCTCTCCAATTCTCCGTGTATTCTCTCGTAGGTTGCGATATCCTGGTCGGGAATATTATACTTCACTACAAACTTAGCATATATTTGGTTCTGAAGGTCTTTGACATTCTGTTCGAGCTGTTCATTGCTCTGGACAATGGAGCTGATCTCTGACTCTTTTGAGCTTATTGAGCCGTTCAATTCCCGCAACTTCTCCTTTTTGAAGTCAATCTCGGTCTTAGCATCCTGGATAGTTCGCTTGATCTCCTTTTCGCTTGTTTCATACAACGGTAAAAGGTTTTCAAGCTCCACAATCTCGTTCAACAACTGTTTCTCGGTGATATCATTAGGCTTTTCCTTCTGGATTTTCGCCAATTTAGTCATTAAATCGTCTTTCTGTTTGGCTAAACGAGAGAGCTGTGACTTGTCCCAGTTTCTCCCAGATTCGCCATTATTGGACGTCGAAATGCCTCCTGTCATCAACCCTGATTTATGGATCAAAGACCCATCAAGAGTCACAACTTTCACGTCAATGTTCTTCGTCCAACGGATCAATTTGGCCGTAGCTATGTCGTCGCACACAATCGAGTCACTACATGCATATTGCATAGCTCTTTCGAGCGACTGGTCGTATTCAACAATGTCCAAAACAAGCTTGGCATTCGGATGGATGTGTCGAAACGAAGAGTTAGGTGGTGCTGAATCAACTGAGTCCAATGGGATGAAAGAGGCCACACCTGATCGCTGTTCTTTGAGGTAATCAATACATTTTGTCGCAATGGTGATACTATCAACCACTATTGCATCAAAATTTCTGCCCAATATTGTCGACAAAGCAGTCTCATATTTCTTCTGTTTGGGCTTACACAAGTCACAAACAAGCCCTTTGACACCCGGGAAGAGTCTCTTCAAAGCAAGGACATTCTCGCGTAACTTTCGTTCACGGTTTGATTCCCGTTGCGAGGCGCCAAGATCATCTAATTTGATCAAAAGCTGCTTGATTTGGGTGTTAATCTCAAACTCCTCCGCAAGAAGCTTCTCCTTCTTGGTCCGAAGAGCATTGACTTTGCGCTTTTTGTCCACTATGTCGGTCTTAGTGGATTCTCTTTGCGCTGTATTGTCAGCTAACTTATCCTTAAAACCTGACATATTGTCACTGAGCTGCAATACGCGATACTTGATGTTCTTCTCCTGCGTCTTCAACGATTCGAGCTGTACCTTCAAGGTGGCTTCATTATCATGGAATTCAGCTAATTGGCCTTCAAATTCGGCCCCTCCTTTGCTTAGAAACTTCTCGCGTAATTCTACATACTCTTTTGCGGCTTCTGTTGGTAATGTTACATCTTGTAGCTTACTGGCATTCTCCTTCTCGAATATCTTCAAGGCTTTATCAAGCGTATTTTTCTGACCAGTTAAGTCTTCAAGAATGGATTCCTGTCTGCTTATCGCGAGCTCTAGCTCCTTCAAGCTCCGCTCACATTCAGCAACCTTCTTGCTGGAGAACTCTTTCTCGGCAATAATAGGCATGATCTCCTTCGTTTTGACCGTCTTCAAATGTTGTTTGTCACTGACCAGTTTCTGCTGCTTGACATATTCCACCGACTCCTTGGCGTATCTAGCTCTGTTTTTCACAAGGTTTTTCTCTTCCCTTTTCATCATCAGTTCTATCTCTTTCAACTGGCTGTTCTTCTGTTCTAGCTTGTCAATAAGGACGTTCTTTTTCGTCTCGAAGTTGTATAATTGCCAGATATTGTAGCTACGTATCAAGTTCTTCTGTTCGAGTAGCTTTTTGTCAAAATTCTCGGATTCCTGTTTCTGTTCTTTATATTGCTTCAATTCACCATTAAGGATCCTCTTTTTTTGGAAGAACCCGTTAGTATTTTCATGAGCTGTCTCTTGTTCCTCTTTCAATCGGTCGTACTCCTTCTTGTATTCAAGAGACCCTGATATTGTCTCAATCATCTTCGAAAGGTCCTGTGCGGATTGTGATGCAATCTGTTCTACATCACCTTGAAACACTAAGAAGTTTCTGGCCTTGATGAGAATGTTTTCGCTCTTGAGAACTGAGGTATATTCACCAGCCGGAACAACCTTCTCGTTGATTCGATACTCGCTGGTACCTGCAGAGGATATGGTTCTCTTCAATTTCAAGATATCACCGTCACTCTTTTCATATATTGCCAACACATATGCCATGGTTGGATCATCGTTTTCTTTGTCGCCAAAATCAGACATGATATCACTGATATTATCATCGTCATCATCATTGTTGCTGAGGATACGTCCACGATAGATCAAGTCTTTGAGATTCGATGATCTCAAATGACTGCTTCTGACTCCAAGAACGAACGATATGGCATCCATCATATTTGATTTTCCAGCTCCATTAGGACCAATAATGCTGGTGAAATTCAGGTTGGCAAACCCGATCGATGCCGTTCCTTTATAGGACTTGAAGTTCTGCAATTCAAGACCGATCAACCTACCCATTGTGCTGATGTTGGTAGTCTACTTGACGGTGCTGGTGGCGTTGTTTGTAGGATATATCATTGATGGGCATCGTGTTGTCGATGCTGAAAATAAAAATAAAAATAAAAAATAAAAAAAAAAAAATGTGAAAAAAGATCGTGTTTCGCGTCAGGATTTTCTGAATGGTAAAAATTGAAAAGTTATGCTACACTTGGTCGACCTCAGAGGTAAGTAAGTTTGTGGATTTATGAACGAGGATCAGTAATCTATGTATACAAATAAGAATGCCTAGTAAAAATACAGCCGGGGCATAACGAACAAGAATTAAAAATGGAACAAGCAAGCAGAAGACCTGTAAGGACTGGTGAAGACAGCGGATGAAGACCAAAGGGTGTATGATGGGGTGTAAGGATGTTTAAAAATAAAAATGCACGGGTGTGACTGCCTGAACTATACAGTTATCTTCTCTATTTCTTCTTCAAGAACCTTCTTTAGACCGTTTGAGCAGCTGACCAACTTCTGCTGCGTCTCGGCATCAATGAAATCGGCATCAATATTGGTGTATATCTCTGCAATTTGCAGCTCTGTCAACATGTACGTGGAAGACATCCCATTTCCAGGAATAAATCGCTCTTTTTGGAAGCTGTCCATCGTGTCTTGGTCCATTGGGAACATGGAGTTCTGTATTCTCATGAGCTGTGATATATCAATGAAATCACTCACGGTCTCGTTGTAGATCTTATCCAAACGGTCCTTTCTCTTAGCATTACTTGATACATCATCCTGGTAATTTTCGTTTAAAAGCTGTGATTGTTCGTTATGGTCATCATGGAACTCATTGTCCTCGAAAAGCTTCTGGCACGCAGAGAAACATACACCCATTTTATCTTATATCCTAGATGGTCTTGTCGCTTACTATTGTAAGTGCGTTACGATATTGACTTGCTGGTTAGTTAGTGTATCATTGATTGTTAACCCTCCTTTTTTTTTTCTTTTTTTGTCATCTCGCTTGTCCAACGGTGGTTATGTGCGATGGGAATCTGTTGCACTGGTGGGTGCCCTTATAAAGACAGTAGTCGTGGCCCTATAAGAAAGGACAGTAGTAATTAATACAACGTATACAGTATATTGATTATGCTCGTATCTATGGATAGATATTTATGCTTGTCATAGTAGAACAGTTACATAGACCTTTATGTCCACGGATAAAATCGTGTATATGGGGGTCCGATTTCCTTCAAATACATCAAGAAAATCCGAAGCCAAAGCCAAAACATAACTATCGGAACTAGAAACTAGGATATTCATCTTACTATCTTCTCCGTGGCTACAAAATTGAAGCACTAACAATCTGCTCCACAGAAATCACTATTATTGCATAATTCTCCGAAGGATCATCCAAAAAATGACTTCATAGACACTTTTGCTATTCTAGTTGATTCCAGCAACATGCTTAATCGGAACACTTTATAGATGATCTCTTCAGATACTGTTCATCACATGCATTACATTCCCTCCTACCTTTACGGTGTAAAATGTCTATTCCTCCGATATTAGTAGACGCTATTATATATTACGGCGTACCCCATTTTCCCCGGCCGAGTCAAGCAATCCGGAAAAATATTGATGCAGTTAATTAGTTGCCCGATTCATTGCTTGTCGGTGTATACAGTACCAAACTATTATTATTGTTGGTTGAAATTACCACCACCCAACTTTCCACTACGTAATATATCAACACATAATACATCACCTATGTAATGATCCCCGTCTTGGAAACATCACCAGAAGGCAAGTCTGCCAAAAAGAAAGCTAATTTGGCGGATTCTCCATATTTTCGAGTTTCTCCGCATTAACTTTCTTTTAGCTTGATGGAATAATTGGTGGTGGTGAGATTTACGTTTTGGGCCATTGGTCACATTTTTATATATACACTTTCCCTCTGGGATTTCCCCTTCGTATTCTGCAAGTATATAAACTGGCGTTTTTCCAACTATTGCTTAGAGGTCATCCCGGTTATTATATACTTGAACGTTTTTTTACTCCACATTATTCCTATTATTACAACTACAGTTACTGGTGAAACTACTACGAAAAACTTTTATCAATCATTTTACAACTAATACCATGTCCGATCCCATTGAACCGGAGAAGAGAAAGGTCATTGACAGAATCATTGACCTTTTTGAGCTTAAAGACGAAAAGATTCAGGAGGGTGTGACCTACTTCATCCAGCAGATGAAGGATGGTCTTTGTCATGACAGTTCGTCCCATTCATACATGCCAATGATTCCAAGTTTCATTACATATATTCCTGATGGTTCTGAGACTGGATTTAGTTTGGCCGGAGACTTGGGTGGGACCAATTTCAGAATCTGCTCGGTTGATTTGAACGGTGACCACTCGTTCGATATCGAACAGTACAAAACCAAAGTCGATAAGACTCTTATGGTGGGAACGTCTGAGGAATTGTTCAGTTTCTTGGCTAAACAGATCAGATACTTCTTGAATTTGCATCACAAGGAACATTTGGAGAAGTTTAGTACCGATAGTTCTGAGAAGATCAAAATGAGTTTCACTTTCAGTTTCCCATTGAACCAAACTGCTCTTGCTGAAGGAACTTTAATCAGATGGACCAAGGGTTTCGATATTGCCGATGCAGTTGGCCAGGACATCACGAAATTGTTCCAGGCTGAGATCGACAAGTTAAAACTTCCTGTTCAACTTGTGGCAATCACAAATGATACAGTGGGAACCTTGTTGGCCAACGCATATTCTTCGTTGTCCGGAAATAAAACTGTTTTAGGTTCTATCTTTGGTACTGGTACTAATGGTGCATATCCGGAAAAACTTGACAACATCAAGAAACTTGATCCGAAGATTGTAGCCAAGCTTAAATCTCACGGAATTGACGATATGATAATCAATACCGAATGGGGTTCGTTTGATAACGACTTGAAATACTTGCCAAATACGCATTTCGACGATTTAGTGGACTCTGAGACGAGTAATGTCGGAGTGCATTTGTTCGAGAAGAGAATATCCGGTATGTTTTTGGGAGAGCTTGTCAGATTGATCATTCTTGACTTCCACCGTCGTAAATTGATCTTGCCTGAATACGAGCAATGGAACACAACATTAAAGAGTATTCCATCGAACAGTAGTTTGGTTAATTTGACCAACTTACCAAGAAGACCAAACTCGACAAGATTGCCGCATAGACTATTGTCGGAGTTCTCATTGCCTACAGAGGTGTTGAGTAAAATAAAAATCGATGATACCAAGGATTTGAAGGTTACTGAGTTACTTCTACAGGAGTCTCTTTACTTGACGACATCTTATTCAGATAGATATGTGATCAAACAAGTTGCTGATGCCGTATGTAACCGGTCTGCCTATTTGGCTTCGGTTGCTATTGCCGGGATTGTGTTGAAAACCGGTAGATTAGGAATCACTTTGGCAGATGATGGATCTGGAAAGGTTGTTCCTACCAGATTCCATGATCAAGAAGTCGAGGTGGGAGTTGATGGATCGCTTATTGAGTTCTATCCTGGCTATAGAGACAAGGTGTACGAGGGGTTGAAGAAATCCCAATTGGGAGAGAAATATTACGATAAAATCAAGATTGTGATTACGAAGGATGGTAGTGGAGCAGGAGCAGCTCTTTGCACACACTCACATATTGATTAGGATTTTTGTTACGATGTCCTTATTTATTGGTTTACAGTTATGTTGCGCATATATTTATTATTATAGATAATTAGTGAATGGATGTATCTGAATTAATTACTATTTTTATTGACATTTTAATTATTAGTGGCATCAATGGGTGGAATAATTGATTGCTATGTCATCGGTGTTACAATGGACATGATGAAATTCCGGAATTCCACTCAACAGTAATTCCAACCTCTGACTCAGGGGTTATATGTTAACCAATACATATCTTAATGGCTATCCATAGGCAAGCATTGTACACACTCACACTGCTTATACCATCCTCTTGTTCCATTGAAAAATCTTTATTTACGCTTTAGCCCAAATAGGAAATTTCTTAACAAAAAAAAATTGCAAATGAATAATTAATAACAAAAACAACAACAAATCAACAAACACTATTGGGAACTTGCATGTCGAATATATAAGCCAGAAGATCCACAACAGTTGTGAAGGAACACCTATTAATATTATTTTAAATAAATGAGGCTGGTGACTTTCCATCAACAAGAAAACTTAACATATTCTACATACTTATCTATATTATACCCAAAAATTTCAAATGAGTGACTCAAGCTTTAACTCCAAGAAACGGCCACCTACAACGCCACTAACGCCTTCATTAATCAGACAGAACATACTCAAAAAGAACAAGTTCAAAGAAAACGAGTTGACCAAGAAAAACTTGCGAAACATCTTGCTTTTGAACAGTCTTAAAAGCTCAGAGGATGACGATCACAGTGAGTCCCTGGATATGCTGTACAGACTGCTGAGAGAAAAGAGCAAAATTCTTGGGTCAAAGGAAAATGCCATAGTCATCAGCAGTGACACAGAAACAGAAACAGAGCCTAGCAGCGAGAGCCGTGTGGAAGCAGAAGAAGATATTTCTGTTGCGGAGAAGCTAGTAGAAAAGAACAACACAGTGACGCCAGTCAGGCTATTTCTCCAAGAAACCAACACCAATAGCAGTAGTCCCGTGATACCCTATTATGACAACAAAAACAATAATTCTTCGCTTTCAATTGGTTCAGAAAACTCCACTGTGGGAAACTTCAAGAATAACTTCCGTGATGCTATGGATGACTTGAAACAATCCATGAAAATCTCCAAGACCATCACAAACGAAGATAAGCTGCTCAAAAGCGACGCCTCGGGCTTGTTGAATGCTTCTGACAAGTCCACAAGTTTTGACGACTCTTCATATATTCCTAACTACAGTAGAAACAGTGGGTCTTTTGGAAACATCTCTACCTCGAGTGTGCGAACCGATAAGAGCAGAATCATGCGCAAAAACGGTAATATCACCTCGATCTCATCGTCATCTCTTAATAACGAGCACGATGCTGACATATCAAAGAGTTTCACCATCCATAACTCCTCAGATTTGGACTCTGATTCGTTCAGTCTTGGTAATATCTCGAAAGATTTAGACTTTCAGCTTTTTAAGAACTCGATGGAGTTGGAGATTATTTTGAAGGACAAGCAGATCCAGGAGAATAATCAGGTGGTAAGTTTTATGAAGTTGGAAAGACTCTTTGAACGAGAGGAGTCGTGATCTTTGCTTCTGGTTGCTACTTCTGTGTTGCTTCTTCTACGTCGTTATTTATGTTTTTGGGTTGTTTTTATGGTTTAGTTGCTTTTTAGATTAATTGTATAAGTATTTATCTTTTAACGTTGTCTTTCTTGATATTTACAGGGTGTATCGTGGTCAACTATGTAGGCATCTACAATTCCACTTAAACCAACAGACAATCACGCATGCCCCCACAGAGTAAAATCCGGGGTAATCACATGATTTGAAAAATATCCTATCCTTTCTTTATCCTTATCCTTATAAACACATCCATTAATCCTCCCGCAAACACTTCGTCAAACATCTATCAACATCGTCCACAAACATCAATAAATATCTATAATGAGAGTCTTTATAACCGGCGGATCAGGATTTATAGGATCTCAAATCATTGAAACTCTCTATTCCAGGCACCATGAAATAGTCGCATTGGCACGATCTGATGCCGCAGAAGCCAAGCTAAAAAGACTAGGGGCTTTCGAGATTGTACGAGGTGATTTGGAAGACCTGAAGGCGTTGAAATACGGTGCTCTGCTGTCTGATGCCATTATACATTGTGCTTTTATTCATGACTTTGACAACTACGGCAAATCATGTGATATTGACCAGCAGGCAATCAAAGCCATGGGGGATGCTATCATGAATACAGGGAAGGTGTTTGTGGTGACATCTGTGCTTCAATCGTCAAAGAATCATGAAATCATCGACGAAACCACCCCAATTGCTGAAAACACCGGTGGATTTAGCAAACGGTTTGACTCAGCAAGATTGGCATTAACCTACGCAGATCGCAGAGTCAAAACTGTGATAGTCAGATTACCACCTTGTGTCCATTCTGAGAAGGACACCTATCAATTCATTCCTATGATTGCAAAATCGGCTCTCAAAGCAGGGTATGCAGGATATATTGACGAGGGGGAAAACCAATGGACGTCAATACATTGTTCGGATGCCGCAAACTTGTATGCTGACATCATAGAGACCTCAGAAAGCCGCTCGGATAACAGCTTCCGGTTTGTGGCCAATGGTATCAGTAACCACGGGTCGAAAATCAGACGCGTGACTGAGGCTATTGGAAAGCGGTTGAACATCGCAGTGAAGTCTATTTCGCAGCAGGAGGCCGATGAATTATATGGGTTTCTTGGTGGGTCGTGGTCTACGGATTACCGGGGGACCAATGAACTTACTAAGGCGACGTTTGGATGGGAACCAACAGCAATTGGTTTTGTGACTGATATCGAGAATAATTACTTCAAAGACTTGCTTGAGAAGGAGAAGGAGAAGGAGAAGTGAGAGAGTATTGATTTTCATTTATATATTTTTATGAATGTGCTATATATGGGATGTAGGCGATGTAGGAAATAAAAGTATTAGATTATCTACCGTGATTGTGTAGCAGATAGGACGATATCTCTCGTCGTGTCTATATTATAGCCCTTCTGTCTCCAACAAGCCAATGATCTCCGTCATTTTATTAGATGCTGTTGCCGCATCGATTCGTCTGGTTTCATCGTATTGCATCATCAAATCAAACACTTCCGTCTTGAACTTATTGTATTTACTGCCAGCCAATCTTGGTAAGATCGTGTCCGTATCGCACCGCTCCCATATTTTGAATACTCCCTCTTGGAAATACTTAATGTCTTTGGTACGCGGCCAGGTCTCTTCATTTGGAGTCCCAAACTTGTTGAACACCGTGCCTAGCAACGCAATGTCGTTGAAATTCCCCGACTTGTGCAAGACTGGCAAGCAGTTATTGGAGAACATCATGGTAAAGATGATCCCCAACGACCAGATATCGAGCTTTGTGGTGTAGTCTGAGATTCCTAGGATCACTTCAGGCGGCTTAAATATGCCGGTGCCTATTTCTATCTGCTTGTTTGTTTCTGTCTCATTGAAACGCGTGAAGTCAAACGCCTCCGCAACAGTCTTGACCTCAGGAGACTGGATGAGGGATTTGCTGACGTAAGATATCCCGAAATCGGCTATCACTGGACAGAGGTCCTCGACATCGTCTGCGGTCACGTGCTCGAGAAGGATATTCTCCGGCTTTATGTCGCGATGGATTATTCCCTTGCGATGCAAGAAATCGAGCCCCTGAAACAACTTACGGATCATCTTGAACGCATCCAACAGCTTAAGCTTGTTGACACACGAGAATGGCTCCTGATCGGCGGAGTTTGTATCAGAGCCCTCGATCGGGCCAAAAGACGCATCGTTGGTGAAATAGCTCTTGATTGGGTCCAGTTGGGTAGTGCCAGTCAGAGCCAGGGTATATAATGCATTGAAGTTGGTTCTCACTCGCGAGTTTGCCTTGAAAAAATCCATCAAAGTGTACTGGTAGTAAGGAAACACAAGGATCGTGTCGTCGTATAACTGGTACGTATCTAAGAGGTCTATTGCCTGTTCACAGTAGTTCATGGCCTCTTTGGCATTCAACAGCTTGATTTTCTGGATATATGAGAGGATGCTTATTTCAGATTTCAACGAGTGAGGCTGCTGTTCTCCGCTGTCAATATCGATAATCTTCAAGGCAACTAGCTTGTCATGGGGCCCAACAGCCTTGTAGATGGTGGTAAATCTGCCAGCGGCGAGAAACTTCCGGGACGTGTACAGCTTGTCTTTGTCCATATCTGAGAGTTCTTTTATACAGCCTTGTTATATGGTCTTGTTATATGGCCTTTTTATGATGTAGCCCTGTTATATGGCCTTATGATATAGCAGCCTTGGTACCTCTTCCAACGTGCAATTAAATATCTACAATAGCAATCGTAATAGTAATATCTCTTTGTGATTCTCACCTTCCTATGCTCTCTAACATCCACAGAAGATATGCCTTTGTGTCATCTAACTCAACCAGCTCACGGCTTACATCAAATAACATCACTACGGTTACGAACCCCCACACAATTTCCATGAAAAAATTTCATCAAAAAAATCAAAATTCTCCATAATAAGGCCATGGAGCTTCATTCATTGGCATTAATACCGGCAATTACTTCAATAATATATACCAGTATATACCAGTAATATAGTAGCAATATCCCCACGCATCACGGAGACGGCTAAAATGATCAGTGCGCTCAGAAGCTTGAAATATGCCGGATCAAAACATCCCCGGATCATCATGAATAGAAGCTGCTTCTCTACATCTACTGAGGGTCAAACCGTGACCTTTAAGACCCAGAACTTGGCCAAGGTCATCAGTCTTAACAGACCAAAGAAGCTCAACTCGCTTAGTACCGAGATGGTTGACGAGATCACGCCTCGGTTGTTGGAATACGCCAAAAGTAACTTGACCAATGTGGTTGTCATCAACTCTACTTCTCCTAAGGCCCTCTGTGCAGGGGGAGACGTAGCCCAAGCTGCCAAAGACGTCCAAAACAACAATCCAGAGGCCGCAGTTGAGTTCTTCCTCAAAGAGTATTCCATGAACTATCTTTTGTCTGTCTACGGCAAGCCAGTTGTGAGCTACATGAACGGAATCACCATGGGAGGAGGGGTAGGATTGTCAGTGCATGCGCCATTCAGAGTGGCCACAGAGACAACCAGACTCGCAATGCCTGAGATGGACATCGGGTTCTTTCCGGATGTCGGCACCAGTTTCTTTCTTCCACGTTTAGACGGCCATTTAGGGAAGTTTTTGGCCTTGACAGGCGCACAATTGCATGGCGTAGACAATTTGATTGCCGGGTTTGCCACGCATTACGTTCCAAGCCTCAGATTAGACGAGTTGACCAAGCGGTTGGGTGACCTCACGGTGCCTAAAAACGAGCTTCTTAACGAGTTCTCGGAGGCGCAATTCAAAGATATCACTGCTGTTTCTGAAGGCGTGAAAGAGTTCTATGCAATTGTGAACAATGCAATTGAGGAGTTCACCGACCCAATTCCAGCGGACCACAAGTTCCAGTACTCTAACGAGCAGAGAAACTATATCGATAAGGTGTTCAAACACGACACTATTGAGGAAATCCTCAAAAACTTGACTGAAGATGCCGCAAGCAACACGTTTGCAGCCTCCATTTTGGAGACCCTCAACAAAAAGTCGCCTATTTCGTTGAAAATCGCCACAGAGCTCTTGAAAATCGGCGCAAAGCTGAACAACCGTTCAGCCATCACACAGGAGATGATTCTTGCCCAAAACATGATGCTTCATCCAGATCTCAATGATTTCGTCGAGGGTGTGTCGAAGAAATTGATCACAAAGACCAACGATCCCCACTGGAAGTACGCCAGTGTTTTAGAGGTGCCTATACAAGACATCCAAACGCTTTTCTTCCCTAAAAGAGAGCTTCTTTACACCGAGTTGCAAGACTTTGGATTCAGCAAAGAGCCTAACGACTTCAGAGAATACCCTCACAACATGGGCTTGCCTTCTGAGAAGGAGGTCAAGGACTACATCACGGGCAATGACGGGTCCAACAGAGACTATGCTCCTACAAGACACGAGGTGATGAGCAGATTCACCGACGCTTACCAAAATAAGGTGGGTGTCAAATGGAAAATAGACAACATTTTGGACCGTAAGACGACCAAGCACGAGTTTGACTCTCAGTACATCAACTGGGCGGAGTAGAAGACGGATAGTTTACTGTAAATAATTAATAATCATGAATAGTAATCGACTGGCAAATGCTAGTCAATTGACATAGATCAATATACAATGATAATCATACGTAAATACAAGTCGGAGTAGTAATACGAGTGTTTAGTGACAGAATTTATTGGCAGCATTTATTGGCAATATTTATATCAGTAATAATAATAATAAATGGCTACAAAAAGCTGTTATCACTATTTACTAAACCTCTAATTGATGGCCAACAACTCAACATCGAAGATCAAAGTGGCGTTAGCTGGAATCAAGCCTGGAATTCCTCTGTCTCCGTAAGCCAATGGGCCTGGAATCGAGAGTCTAGCCTTCTCACCCAACGACAATTGAGGAATGGCATCGTCCCATCCCTTGATGACTTGACCAACACCAATTGAGGTTTGGAAAGGTCTTCCACGGGTGACAGACGAGTCAAAAACCTTACCGTTGGTTAAGGTTCCGGTGTAGTGGATGGTAACAGCGTCACCTTTCTTAGGGAAGGTTTTCCCGTCACCTATAGCTAGTTAGTACTGTGGTTGCTACCGTTGTTCTGGCTCGGAAGATTTCCGTACATACCTGGAGAGATTCTATCGATTTGAACGGACATTTTTGGATTTCAATAACAGAGATTGGTTGTTTGTGGTTGATGATGATGATGTTATTGCTAACCCTGAGACAAAGAAGCAAAAGATAATATAAAGGAGAAACTCTTGTTCGGCGGGTTTTATTTTCGAGTTTCTCCTCGTTTCTCGAAGAATAAATAATCGACGAAAAATTGTGTAGAAGCCCTGTCTCGATGACGTTTGGGGCCACATGATATTCGCAATGGGCTTCATGGTATGGTCTCCACAGTATGGTCTCCCTACTGGGAGATAGAGGGGGTTGATGAACCCTAGAGAGGGGGTTCATAGAGGGACATTCTGCGTGGGATAATTAAATCACCTGAGGGAGGTATTACGTAATTGTTCCATGACATATTGCACCGTAGTAGATTCGAATCAATAAATGGGGAATGTCATGGGGTATTTATAGCCATTCAGAGTGTATGTAGTTTAGGCAATGTTGGGCTATTATGGCTGTGCTGCACCGTTTTCTTACCTAATTCAGAAAGATCATTCCCCTGGAATGGCTATAGTGATATTCTCTCCTATATTTGTACTGATAGTATGAGCATTCCCAATGTATGGCTTAAACGTATTCTACCTGTAATTCTTTCACCTCAGAAAATTCCAATGTGAGACAGAAGATCAGCAATGTAGGCACTTGGGACAGAGAAGCCAACTATAGTATGTGTATTGAATATCAGTACTAAAAGTTTATGATATGTACACTGACGAGGTTAAAAGGGACAGTCACCCTACAGTCAATCAGCAGTCACTAGTGTCAATTCTGATGGTACTCAAAGCATTTGATGGCGTAAAACAGTTGATGGATCGTGGCTTAAGCCATTATATCTTTGATTTGAGAGAATAAGAGATTAGATTGAAAATAAAGTGGGGTTAAATAAATTTGCGATAGATATGCTGGGTGAATACATGTATATCAGTGTTAATGATGGTAATATAGCCTTTTGTATACCTTTCTATTCATCTCTAGTATCAGAACCATGGATGATTCGTCCCAATCGAACAGGTTATCATCATGATAAGTGGTTATATCTTGCTCTGTTTATATCCGATTCCAACACACTTATGGTGTAAGTAAGTAGTATGCGTTTTTCTAGGAGGCTTAATAAAACAATGATTTGACTGAAGCAATAATAGACTGTCGTAATTTGATTGTATAAAACTTTGCCCAATTGACAGTCACCAGTCCCATTCCAAAATAATGTTCCACTTAATACAAGTAGCTGAGGATATCTGCAATGGTTTTCTAGCTACTTATATCTAACAGCAGTTAGAGACAGAATAAGATTTTAAGCTATTTGTCATACTCATGATTCTCTTAACTTCTCATTTTTGTTTTGACCTCCAATGGCTATTGCCTTTATATTGCTATGCTGTAACCAAGAAAAGTGCATAAGCGAAAATAAATTTCCAGCATGTGCATGCACAAAGTTATGCTTACATGCATAAATTTCAGTTGCATTTTCAACTGTAAAATCATTGTACCAGTCTATTGAATCATCAAGCGAATATTCTAAGTTTATATATGTTCTTTAACCTTCGTGTTTGGTCCCAACTGTGGAACGTTTTCAACGTCTGATCGTCCTTACAGTTTGCCGTGGAATTGGGCAGGAGTCATAATACAAATTTGACTCACATAAGAATTATTTCTTATAGAAAGAAAGATAATAATATATCATATGGAAGAAGAAGGGAGAACGACAATAAACAATTCCTTAGAACCGACCACCCTGACTATGTCTAACGTAAGCGATAACTCTATACAATAGCTATCATCAGACAACGCTAGTAACTCTGTAAGCTAATCTCTATCTAGTGCAAACTCCACTCAAAAATTTCCTTAACATTAAAGAAACATCCAACATAATCTACTGCATAAAGTGATTATTAACAAAAAGATAGAAAACTTTCTCATTATGTATAGGTTTCGAATCAATTTCAAAATAACCAATGTTGTTATAATTCACTGAATGTGTTTTCAACCTATCAACAAAAAATAGGAGAAGAGTAGAACATTCCAAAGATTCTGGGCTAATTTTGTGTTCTTGATTGTCATAGATTAAACAAAATTAAAATGATGGAGGCGTGCTGTTAGAAAATGCTTACACCTCTTGCATCTGATTATGATGATGATGATGATGATGAAAGGAAACAAGGAATAAGTTTGATCAACAAAGAGCTCATAATGAAAGAATGAACTCATTGTATACTTATTCCAGGTGTTTACAGTCATGGTTATCAATGGAACGCAATATCCACTGTCTACTAACAATAGAAATGATACAAGCGTCCAACAAGAGTATATTCAAACATGTATTAGCTCATGATAGTTTCTTATTTAGTTTGTCTAGAAGGACAAATATGTGATATCACAGTACCACGCAAAGAAGGAATTAGTGACCCCTTGCAATCAGATTTCCAGAATGAGTATATCACATTTCCCAGAAGAGAAAGAGGCAGGACATAATCAACTTAAGATGTATTTAAAATAAATAGCGAGAATCTATATGTTCTATAAAATAACACTCTGCGATTGCCAAGGAATTGATTCTGAGTACCAAAAAATGCAACATGGTTAAAAACTAAAAACTAACAGCTACTGCTTCATATGGAGAGATCACTTTTGAAGTTGAGATTCCTGACCCAACTACCACCACTACCACTTATTGGACCGGAACTGGCTTGTCTACCACTACCGTATATCCAACCACCTCTGGTTTGGGTACCGTTACCGTTGAAGTATTCACAGCAAGATCCACTGACACTTCTACTACTTATTGGACTGGCATTTATACTTCTACTTATACCACAATCATATCAAGTGACTTGTCCATTAACCCTACGGTTGAAATTGAGACTCCTGAACCTAGAACCACAGCTACACATCCATACACAGGCAGCACCACATCTTCTACCACCATATTCCCAACTGGAGATGGCACTATCTCTGTCGAAATTTATACCCCAAGAGATACCTACTTTGTCACTAATACCTGGTCTGGCTCTTTTACATCCACATATTCCACCCTTTATCCTTCAGATATAAGTAAAAATGTTACTGTTTATTTCGAGGTGCCTGATCAATCAGTCTGGTCTGTGGTCACAGCCAATTCTGAAACAACTGAACCAACATCTATCAAACCTGTGGCCACAACCAGCTCCGAAACAACTAAGGTTACATCTATCACATCTGTGGTCACAATCAGTTATGAAACGACTGATCTTATAACTATCACATCTTGTGCGAACAATAGCTGCCAGGAAGTTACTACAACCACTGTTCATGACGTTACTACAGAATACACTACGACCTGTCCTTTATCCGCAGCCTTCCAATCAACGTTAACTTCAGGCTCTTCAACCTCGTCAGGTTCATCGGGTTCATCAACTTCGCCAAATTCATTAGGTTCATCGATTTCGTCGGGTTCTTCGACTTCTCTAACTCCATTGACTTCATCAGGTTCATCAGGTTCATCAGGTTCATCAGGTTCATCAACTTCTCCAAGTCCTTCTAGTCTTTCCAGTTCTGCCAGTTCATCAGATTCTTCCAGCTTTTCAGGATCGTCTTCACTTTTATTGACTGCCTCTGTTTCAAGCGGGTCTTCTGTTCCTTGGATTGCGACCGTCAACTATAGCAATGATTCTACCAAGTCAAAATTATTTGGCTTCATTGCTTTATTTCCAATTGTCGGTGTCTTGGCTTTTATCTAGGACACATGATTATCAATACTTTTCTTTCTCAAAAATGAGTTGGATTTTTCTATATTAGCTTTCATACTCCTGCTATTTTCTTGTCCCCTTGGGTACTCAATTGTCTTAGTTTGCTTATTGTGCCTTTTCTTATCTCCAATAGCCTCTCCTGGCTTTTCTTCTCAGGATGGACACCTCTGACAGTTAATTGTTAGACACTGTCTTGTGTCCTCTCTTGATCATAATATTACCATTTTTTACTTCATTCTTTATTTCATTTATTCAGTAGCATGTGAAAACATGACAAACCTTTTGACTCAAAACTCTAGCAGCTCAGTAGTGGTTTGCAAGCTAAGGGTAGAATCCATTTACTGGTACAAAAAAATGTGATGAAGGCATGGAACGGAAAAAAAAAACCTTTTTTCCCGTTTCTTTTGTTTCAATTATTTATACTGGTCATGTAGTGCTATATATATGAACCTGCACCCACTTTTGGAAGCTTTCCATATAATTTGCTGTAATCTATATTATTCGCATCATCGTGCAATTCTATGCTTGGCCCGTACTTTTAAGATTCAGCAATTATACAGCCGTCGAAATAACATCAATTGAAAACTATATAACCAGAGGTACGGGATTTGAATATCAAAACATCACGTGACAATATGCCAAACCATATTTTTTTTGTGATCTTTTTAACTACAGTAGTCCCAGCATTGCATGTCAAGATTGATCTCCGTAGACTTCAGTGTCGGTTGATGAAAGTAAAGTTTACCCCAACAGAAAACACCCCGCAATAAATTGCGTGCTGCATGATGTCATTCGACAGTTCTATACAAGTAATGCTAAGACCTATCAATAATCATTATCTGTTTCCCAGCGTAGTTATTAGTTCGGCCGGCGGCCAGCGAAGCGAGGTAGTAGCTAATTTCTACATGTCTACTCCAATAAGCTAATAATAGCAATGGTTCAATTTACGGAGCGAGCTTTCTTTTTGCTTTTTTAACCAAACCGAACCGAACCGAACCGAAGGTGATTAAAAATATATTGCTACGTTGTATTAGTAATATGTCGGACTTATTACCTTCTTTAATGACAATACTATTACATTTTTCAGACGCATGCTATCTGCAAGAGCCTGTTTTCTTTCTGTTTTTTTTTTAACCGAACGCAGCCAATGGGGATAAAAAAATCCATTGCTACATTATATTAGTAATGATTCAGAGTTATTACCTTCTTTAATGACAATACCTTTACATTTTGTAAAATCCACTGCCATGTTGTATCAGCAATATTAGTATAAAACGAACAAGATCCCCCTTGAAAACAGAAAGGAGACAAGTCATTACATTATGATCTCTGCAATCAAGACATTACATTACAATTGAATAGTCAAGATCACTAACAGACACATCCACAATGACCGCCACAACATTTACTTTAGCTAACGGAAATAAAATTCCTGCAGTCGGCTGGGGAACCGGAACTAAATGGTATAAAGGTTTCGAAAACACCAAAGTCGATGAAAATACTGTTGATGCGATCGTGATGGCCTTGAACAACGGTCAGCACCATATTGACACTGCTGAAATCTACGGAACTCATATTGACATTGCTGCCGCTTTCAAGAAATACTTTTCTCAGCCAGATGCTATCAAGAGATCAGATCTTTGGGTCACCGACAAATTCTATGCCGAGAGCATTTCTCCAAAAAAATCTGTCAACGAATCGTTGAAGAAATTGAATCTTGAATACTTTGATTTATACTTAATTCATGCGCCATTCATTCCTGAGGTCTTCGCTGATACGTTAACCATCCCCGGGGTCTGGGCAGAGATGGAGGAATTGTATCATGAGGGTAAAATCAAAAACATTGGTGTATCAAATTTCAGAGTCAAGGACTTGGAAGCTTTGTTGAAACACGCAAAAGTCAAGCCAGTTGTCAATCAAATCGAGTACAGCTTGTTATTACAAAACCAATCTCCTGGTGTTGTTGAGTTCTGTCAAAAGAATGGGATCTTGGTTCAAGCCTATGCTCCATTGTCCCCATTATACAAAATCACTGAAGAAAACAAGAAGGAATTCTCAGGGTTGATCAGCTCAATTGAAAACTTGGCTGAAAAGTATGGCAAGACCACCGCTCAGATCGTCTTGAGATGGGTCTATCAAAGGGGAGTCTTGCCCGTGACTACTACTGCTAAACCTCAAAGAGTTAAGGAGAGTTTAGAAATCTTCGGATTTGAGCTCTCTAAGAAAGAGGAGGATGAGTTGACTGCTATTGGTAAGAGTTTACCGGAAATTCGTCAATATTGGGTCGGAATGTATTAGTATAGCCTGAGGTACTAGCCATATGCCGTATACAATAAGGGTATAGAGTTCTTTTCATCTTTCCCTCACTGTACTTGAAATTAATATAAATTAGAATAACAGACGTGTTCCGTTTTCAATCTTTTTATAGGAAGAGTTAAATATCACAAATTTTGATATATGATTTTTTAATACAGAGCATGTCAAGCTACAATGCTGTTCTGTAATTATTTTAGATTTTTTCTAACTAATATGGAGGTTAATCCATCGTTGATATATTTTTTAAAGCACCTGCGGAAACCTTGTTGCCACTGTTTGTTCCTATAAATGACACAGTAGGACGAACCTCCCAGTTCCAAGGTGGAGTTTCCTCTTCCTTCAAACCAATCCAGAGCCCTCACTAAGTCATTCAACAGACACTAGCGGTGCGCTGTGTGCACAAAGGGTTGGGACGCAACCAACGCAAGCTGATGACTTACGCTTACTAGGAATTTGTTGTTGAAGAGATTAAAGAAATGCCACAATTAGTTGCAGAGTTGTGTTACTTTTGCTCATCCATAGCTATGGTAAAAAAGAGGCTGACTTAACCCGCATAAAATATTATGCATTATGTGCATACTTACCTACATGATATTGCAGCTGTGTTTAACAATAGGAAGTATATTTCTGTGATGACATACTTACCTACATATGATTAAGATGACTTAGTTAGCTAGATAGTTTTCAAAACAAAACACTTACCTACATAATATTAATATATCAATTCTATTGTCAATGTAGCTTTCTGTTCTATTTATATACAAAAATCTATTTCAGTGAAATCATCTTCTCTTGCTAACTTTAGAAGCATCCTTTTCAATCACCTCTCCGACACCACCTAATTCCTCAAGACGGTCCTCTGTGATCCGCACCTGTTCTCTACGTTCCCACCATCTGTCTTCACAAAGATCAAATGCAGCTTTCTTCAAGTATTTTCCTCTGGCCTCGCGGTTACTGGATATCGACCATTCCAAAAACTGGGCTCCTGTACGTATATAGAAGTTACGTAAAGTCTCGAACGGTTTAGGATGTGGCAACCAAGGTCTTTCATCTGGAATTTCCATCTCCTCTGGCTCGTTGTCAACAGCCTCTTCTTCTTCCTCCTCTTCCTCAGCAACTAATACCCGATCTTGAGGCTCTTCCTCACCGTCATCTTCATCGTCTTCATCGTCGTCGTCGTCGTCGTCGTCTTCTTCTTCTTCTTCTTCTTGTGCCTTTTCAAGCTCTGAAAGGTCTTCCCACATGACTTTGACTCCGTTCAACTTGGCAAGGTCAATAGCATACATGCTATCCAAATTGAACTCACGATCGCCATTTTCAAACACCCCTCCGTATATGAAATAAGTATCGTCAACAACACACGTTGTTGCATTAAATCTTGCGTGTGGAAGCTCATATCTGACCGGGTATTCTCTTTTGGTGTTCTTTTCAGAATTGCTGTCTTCGTCATCATCAACATTCAACTTAGCAAGTTCAAGCTTGAGGGAATCATCTTCCTCATCGTCATCATCATTTAACTTGTTCTTTTTAAGAATAGAATTTAAGAAATCCTCTAATTCTTGTTCCTTTGCATCACGAGTATTCTCCTTTATTCTTTCCTTTGCACGTTTCTTTTGTGGCCTTATACTGAGGTTGAACCACCGATTGTTGTCGGTCTGGTAACAGTAGAGATTGTTGTAGAATAACGACTGTAAACTTTCTTCTGTTTCCTCGAAATCGTACACCCCACCAAATAAAATACCTCTGCCCTTAGCTCCATGTTGAACCAAGCTGCACCCGGCTCTAGGGGACGGATTAAAGCCCTGTTTTTTTCGTCTCTCCCATCGAACCAGCTTCAAATCAGTTTTCATCTTAAGCACCCAAGTGTCGGTGAGATGCTTCCCTTTTTGAAGTCCTTTTCCGGCCTTAACCTTAGTATATCCTCCCCATAAAACGGCCCCTGTGTCAAGAATCGTGGATCCGTTATCGGCCTCACCTTTCTTGAGACTTCCTGTGTACGGAATGAAAGAATGGCCGGATCTAGGGTCCGGAATCGGGTGGTGGACTGGAAATTCCACCTGTTGCCATTTGTAGCTTGACACATCAAATACCCAGAGGTCATTTAAATATGTAGTGGATGCACCTAAATCACGGAACCCTCCAAACAATAAGATGTAGCCTTTCCATACACAAAGACGTGACCCCGAACGTGCGGTAGGCGACTTCTTGCACTCAACTTTTGCCCACTTCTTGTCTTCAGGGTCAAGAATCCAGGTGTCACCGTAATGGTAAAAAGTATTTTGTTTGGGAGACGAAAATTCTCCACCAAATAACAAGATGATCCCACTTGGATGGGCGCACATGGCATGCGATGATCGAGGCAATGGAGCATTTTTCGACAAGATCCGCTTCCAGTTGTCTGAGTCTACCGAATAAGTGTAGAGATCGTTGTAGAAGACTGTAAGGCCGTTAGTTTCGTTGATGGTTTCACCTCCAAAGAGGAAAAGCTCTCTTTTTCCATGAACAGGATTTGAAACCATCGCAGCATCGATTCTACGTGACGGTTTGTCGCATTTTTCAATGTGGACCTCCTCAAACTGCTCTTGTTCAAGCTTGTAGTTTTTCAAGATCTCCTCGATATCCTGATCATCTTCATCTTCAAGACCTTGCTTCTTGGCCAATTTCTTGTTCTTAGAATCGGCTTTCTTTTGAGCCTTCTCGTTCTTTTCGGCCATACGCAACTTACGTGCGTTTTTGTCCTTTTTATCTTTCTTTTTGGCCATTATGTTTGTTCTTTTTGTGTCGTTGATGATATAACTATTGGTGTAGGTGAGCTCTACACCATTTAGCTCCAGTTATCTATGGCATTGGCTGGCATAAAAAAATTTTCCGTCAAAATCAAATTTTTATGGAACTATACCACTACAGGGGGTCAATCGGGACTACCTTTTAGATATAGTACAGCTACTGTTTATTTGATCATATATATCACATACATATATAGCTAGAACTCCTTTATTTCAAGCAATTTCTCCACCTTCGAAAGCTTCATTTTGGCCAATCCTTTTGGGTATTTATTCGACGTAATGAACAACACAAAATACCGTTCTCCGTAGCTGCTGGTGATGCTGTGCAAAAACAAGTACTTGCCGTCAATTTCAAGGCAAAACCAGTTCAATTCATCAGTACCGCTCTCCTCCTTTCTCGCATCCACGTCTAAGGCCGAACTGCTTCCGTTAATCTTCTGGGCACTGGACTTGTTAGCAGAAACCATCTGTCTATAGTTTACATAATCAGTAAGAAACACATCGAATCCATGCACCGCGTAGATACTCAAAATCTGCAATGCAGCATGCGAGTCTGAAATGCGGTCGGTGAGCTTCAATTCGTCGTCAATTAGAGCTCCATCGTCACTAAAAGCAATGCTTCCGTAATCATTTTCGTCGTCCAAATAATGACCACGCTGATAATTGTGGTTTTCCTGTTGAATGGCCCCGTATTTCGAGATGCTGTTGTTGAGTCGTGTTGAGGAGTCTAGATCTCCTGTCATTATGTTGCTGGACGTAGGCTGGAGCGTAGGAGTAGGAGGAACAGCATTAACACTGGCCATAAACTGTTTGTATTTCATGTTGGTAAACTGATCAAGAAAGTCTAAATACAAGCAATCGGTCCGCTCAAACTTCAAGGTGAGGGTGTTGACAGTCGATATGACTGATGCTAGTACCGCGCCCCCTGATTGTGAGATGATGGCACTGCCATACGTTATCGAGTCATCGTCTTCCGACTGTGTAGATGGAGGAACCAAAAGAGTGGCCAAAATGTTGTTTAGCACGGTGACTTTGAGCATTTTATTGTGTCAGGTGTTGGGGCTTTAGCCTGTGATGAACGGTGTGAATAAAGATGGGTCTGATCGAGGGAGGATTCAGATTACGGAGCAGCTGCTTATCTGATGGAGCTAGCCAATATATAGTGAGGTGGGTTGATATTCATTTTTTCATTTTCGGAGGGCTCGTAACCGAAGCTATAGAGAGAGTATAGCAGTTACAAGATAACGATAACATGAAGGTGAACGTGGAGGTACACACGGAGCTCGTAGGATACATGGGATACGCAGAATAAGAAGAGGTGGTGATTGACATGTTTATAAACGGTGTATAGATATAATAACTTTGTCTTTTAATGCAATTACTGCGGCAATTACTACTAGTATACTATCGTCATCTCTACTGCTATACTACGTAGTTGTTATTGTATTAGCTATCGTAATTGTTATCACAGTTACTTCCGCGATTACTACAGTATCGCAATTGCATTGCAATCGCTTCTCTATCACTATATGCTGACATTGATAAACCAAAAAATGCTAGATAACAGAACAAGAACAAAAAGAATATAGAACAAAAATAGAAAACAGAACAACGTCAAGACAAAACATATACACATCTATATATCTATGTCTTTAAGGCTAGGCAATCTACAACCATGGATCTTGGTTAGCTGCATTGCCGGTATTATTGGCTGTATTTTGTGGATTTGCTCCATTTTGCGGACTTGCTGCCATCTGAGTACCGTCTTGGTCGAAATGGGCCATGAAATCAATAAGGTTTCTGTTCGCTACCTGTTTAGGCTGCTGCTGTTGTTGCTGCTGCTGCTGCTGTTGTGGTTGTTGTTGCTGAGCTTGAAGCTGCAGGCCAACCGGTGCCTGTTGCTGGATCTGCTGAAGATGCTGTTGCTGCTGCTGCTGCTGCTGCTGTTGTTGTTGTTGCTGTTTCTGTATTTTCTGCAACTGTTTCTGCAACTGAGGCTGAGGCAGCGACGTGTTATTGTTGTCAGGCTCGTAGAATGCGATCTGATTGGCCTGATTCAAAGGAATCAAAGACGTATCAAGAAGGTAAGGCGTTTTGCTTACAGGCTGCTTGCTCTTTATGTCGGCAACGTCGTTTTTGTCTACCACATTGGCATCTACATTGACGTCGCCAGCAGCTGCGGAGGCATCGGCCACCTGATTGGCAGCATTGGCGTCTTTTTTGCCGCCTTCGCTGGCATTATGGGCCAATTTGGCGTGTTGGTACTTCACAATGGTCCAGTCAAATATGTAGTCGTATCTATAGCCCTCCTGAAGGAAAAAGTCGCGGAAAAGCGTGCGTAAGTAGTGGTAATCAGGCTTATCCTCGAACCGCAAGTTCTTTACGTATTCTAAATACCGTTTAAAGATAGGAGGAAGGCCCTTGCACAAGACCTCGAGCGAAGTTGTCATTTTCTTCTCCATAATACGGTCGTATTTCTGTCTTTTAGTCACAGCTTTAAGCCCTTGCCAAGGCAAAGAACCTTTACAAAAGTACACAAAAACGTAGCCTAAACTCTCCATATCGTCTCTACGCGACTGTTCGATCCCCAAATGGGTGTTAATGCTTGCATATCTGGCAGTTCCTGTGAGATTTTTGTTCTCACGGTACGGAATGTGGAGAAACGTACGCACATCACGGTACTTTTTGGCCAAACCGAAGTCGATCACGTTTACCTGGTTGCTGCGACGGCCTGTGCCCATCAAGAAGTTGTCAGGCTTGATGTCACGGTGGATAAACGAGCGTGCGTGCACGTATTCAATTCTGCACACAAGCTGGTCCGCCAAAAGAAGCACCGTTTTGTACGAGAACCGCCGGTTACAGTAGTTGAAAAGATCCTCCAAAGAGGGACCCAAAAGGTCAATCACCATGCAGTTGAAGTCGCAGTCGGTTCCGTAGTAGCGGACAAAAGGAACCCCTATTCCACCGCTCAACGCTTTGTACACACGTGCCTCGTACTCAAGCTGCGGGTGTTTGGCGTGGATGCTCTCGAGCTTGATGGCGACGTCCTCACGCGTGATGATGTTGGTTCCCATGTAGATGTCGCCGAACGACCCGGCCCCGATCTTGCGGCCTAGACGGTACTTTCTTCCGACACGGAGGTCCATTTTTATACTGAGAAGTGGCTAAGATGGGTTAAAGGAGGGGATAATAACGGTAGTATGGGTTTAGAACGCGCTGGACGTGATGGTTGGATATTTGCTAAACACGAGGTTGCTCTGGGTGGCGGCTGGCTGGGGGTTGTTTATGAGTAAGAGAAGCAATAAAAATTTTCTTTTTGCTTTAAAAATCGAGAAAAGGGAGGTTACAAGTGTTAAATCACAATGAGGACACGCCAGCACGGCGGGTCTTTGGGTAAACTGACTTCGTTCGCTGTTGTTGCTGCCTAAATGAAGTAAATAAAAGAGGTCTTTTGAGTGTTTTAAGAAACACATTGTTGATCTGTTAGACATGAGATGTGTGTGGTTCATATTTGCTGATAGGCTAATCTGCTGGTTTATTGCCGTACCACCCACCCACCGTCTAGCACTGGCCGATCTCAGGGCTATACGATAGGACGGAGGCCGTGTACACAAAATGCTAATGGCACTCTATGTGTATGCGTCTGGCCCTTTACCATTAGATTACCACCATGGCCACCTACCTCCACTGCTCTCTATTTGGATACATAAGAATTATTTATTTCATTGCTATTTACTAGTTTCTTTGCCTTATTTCGGGGTCATTGCAAACACAGAATAACGAGCGAAGCGAGCAGCCGAGCGTAAGCGAGGTTGAAATAAGAAGAAGAGAAACTCAATTGTATGGAGCAGACCATCTCTTACTTCCTCTTCTTTTTGACCTCGCTTATGCTCGGTTGCTCGCTTCGCTCGGGGTCATTACCTCTTTGAGAACCACCCAAAAATCCCTGATCGGCCCGCCAAGCCACTTCCTGAACCCCCTGTCCCTTTTAGCTGCCCCTTCAGCCCTCCATCAAGCTCCCTTTCTAATGCCCCCTTTAGTTCCCCTGCTACCTGCTTGTAGCACCGTTCAAGCTCTTTGTCCTCCAACAAGTAAAACTTGTGTGACGCCATAGGTGCCTGTAAATTATATCCCCGAATAGAGTCATTCAAATCCCGAAGCGCAACCTTCAAATACTTTCTCTTCTGCGTCTCCCATTTCAGATCCCTTAGCGTACTGTGATTTTTGGCGTAGATCTCCGCCAATCGAAGCGACTCCTCTCGCAGCTGCAGTTTCTCCTGAACAAGATGAACTGCTCTCGTTCGCCACTCCTTGGCTAACTGTTTTCTGAAGTTCTCTATTTTAATTGCTACTGATCCCTGTTTTTCGATCCATGGCAACGTGACATCCTGCTTCTTAAGCATGTTGTTTAGATGATACTCCGTGGTCTCCACATACGCATTATTTTTCAACCCGCTGAAGTCCAACGGCTTTCCCCGGTCATGAAGATTGTCAAACTCACCCCTACTGCGCGCCTCTTCAATTTTACGGTCGGCCATTGCCTTTATTGCATTCATTGTTGTGGCAACGGTGGTGGGTCCAAGCAACTCTGGGCCTAAAAGTCGTTCCCTATATAGCTCCCGGAAATTGGGATCCTCCTCAAACGAACTTTTTGTCTCTTTTGGCTCGTGCTTCTTCAAGGTATAATCAAGTGATTTCTCTTTCGCATTGTGTAATCTGTCTTGTAAATTCACTCTTCGTCTTTCTTTAATGTTGACAGACGCTATCCGTGGCTTAGCTGCATGACGCTCTGCAATGTTTCTGCGCGACACACTTACTGCAGTCTCTTCCCCTTTCCAAGGCGGGGTCATTGCAATTTCTGCATCCAGCCGTCCTGCATAACTTGGTACTTGACCGAATGATATTTCCGTTTGATACTTTTTCTTGAACTTTTTGTCCTCAAGCTCAGAGTATATTTTCAGCAATCCGATGTCTTGATCTACAAGACTCTCTGCCAGTATTCCTGCTCTGGTGTCTGCCAAAACCGCATCCTCGGCCAATTGCTCAAGACGTCTTCTCATATATCCTTCTTGCTCATCATGCGCTGGCAGATCTATCTGCTTCTTATTTCCATTATCTCCGTTGTTGCCATTGCTGCTGTAAAGTCTACCAAGGTGGACTTTTTTCGTAAAATTCGCTGTTAAAGCCGCTCTTCGTAGTAGTACTACCATACTGTTATTGACTTTCACTTTCTTGAATGGTAACCCCGTTAATGCCTCACAAGTTTGGATCAAAAATAGGACCTGCATTCTAGATGGAAAAAAATCTTTAAGTCCAAATATTGGGTCCATAGTTATGGTACACCGTCCCCGCAGAATCTATTCGTCGAGCGAAGCGAGCAACCAAGCGAGGTCGAAAATAAGAAGAAACGAAGCTCGATCGTATGAAGCGGACTATATCTTACTTCTTCTTTGTTTCGACCTCGCTTGCGTTCGGTTGCTCTGTGCTTGAAGCCTCCGTATGCAATACACATCCGCACACCATGTTTGAGGTGACGCGGTGTCGGGGTGTTGCGTTACAGAAAATTTGTTACAAACACTAAATTTAGAAACAAATATAACTGGAAAATTTTTGATTCCTTTTATACCTAACATGATCCAACAGGTTCCAGCAATAGACATCACTATCAACGCTTTTGTAGAACCTACTCCAGTTTTAAGCCCAGCAGAATAAAAATGTCCTTTGGAAGCTTTCAGACTCTCTGCGAGAAAGCCACGGTGCCGCTTTGTTACTTGATCTATTCCGGTGATGATCTCTTTAAGACCGGCGTGGTGCCTAAATGCTATGCTCGATCAATAGATGTGGCCAATACGGTGATTTTTCAAGTGGGAAATACGTTGATCAATATCGGAACTATGGCTATTATACTCATGATTTTATTCAATATCAAAAGCAAGTTCACTGCTATTGGTCGTAGCGAGATGATCTTCTTCTACACATGCTATTTGATTTTAGTGGCGATTTCCATCGTCAATGATTGCGGAGTTGCACCACCTGGATCCTCGACATACTCATATTTGGTGTCTGTGCAGAACGGATTCTCTACGGCCTGCTGCTGGTCGTTGATGATTAATGGGTTTCTTGGCTTCGAACTTTGGGAGGACGGTAAGAAAAAATCGATGTTTTACCTCAGAGCAACTTCTGCTGTTTGGTTCATCATCACGTTTGTGATCTCGCTTTTCACGTTCAAGAAATGGTCATCTCTGGTTAACACCACTGACACTTCGGCCTTGTTTGGGGTGCTTTATATTGTCAATGCTATATTCATCTTTGTGTATGTAGTCAGCCAGATCTTTTTATGTTTGTACATATTGTCGAACGTCTGGGCTCTTGGCGCGATCTTCCTTAGTGTTTTGTTCTTTGTCGTGGGTCAGTTGCTTATCTACCAATTTTCTAACGTTATTTGTGAAGGTGTCAACCATTATCTTGATGGATTGTTCTTTGGAACCATCTGCAACACGCTTACAGTCATGATGCTCTACAAATATTGGGACATCATCACCGCAGAGGACTTGGAGTTCAGTGTGTCCAATCATGAAATGGGCATCAACATGATTGCTCCATCTATTGGACCGGTGTTGACCACCACGACCTCCAACAACTTCAATCTCACTGCTACTAATACACGTCCTCAGTCGCAGGGTAAATATTCGGACCATCTTACGACAGAAGTTTATAAATAGGCCCATTTCACGCGATACGATATTATAGATTTTTTTTTTTTCACCTTTGTGTTCGGTTTATACGTTTATTCAATCAGGTATTGATACAGTTAGAATAGGATCTCATATGTTTTAGACTATATAACCGCAATAACAATCATCATCATCATCATCATCATCATCATCATACATTTATCTATGTCAAGCATTAATGACCTTCGTGACTAAGGTTTAACTCCATGTACTCCTGCTTTAACTTGCTCAACATGGACTGCGTGTTGCTGCTGGTGTTATTTCCAGTGTTTTTGCTGCCGGTTTCAAGCAGACCTGAAATATGAAAAGATTCAAACACTGGTGATGTAGGCGAGAACACACGTCTTTTAGTAGTCTCTAAAGTTTGCGTTTTGATGACTTCTGGCTCAATATAATGATCTGCTAAGAAATCATTGAGCTCCTGCGTGTTATTTAGGGTGATATTCTCGTCAGAATGCGAGTCTATACCGATAATTGAAGTGGAGTCAAATACAGGAAGCCTGGCATTGAAAGCAACATCTTTAATTCCTTCTATAGGCGGGAATTCTTCAATCACCGAGCTCCAAAACCGGTCAATCATCTCCGCCTGAAACTCATCGTTGATTGTGCTTATTTTCCCACGTGTGTCGTAACCAATAGGTATCAATAAGTTATTGTTATCGTTGACCAAGTTAGGAACTAACCCAGCACCTTTATGAGAAGATTTGTCGTGGTGATTATTGAGTCGGAAAATATCACTAATTAAGCTCAATAATCTGCTTGACTGTTTGCTCTCGGTGTAGTAAATGATTGACCCTCCATGTTTTAAACATATCACCCTTAGGATCTGCTGGAACGAGTCTAATGCTCCCGGAGACCATCCGTTGTTATCGACGGAAGTCAGCGTTGGACATACTGCGACAAGAAGATTGGTACCTATAGGCAAATCACATTCACCAGGATTTAGCTCTATTAACTTGTGACTACTATCAGTGGATTCTCCCTGAGAACCGGCCAAATATCTGAGAGATGCAGCCCTGAACTTTTCGATTATTAATGCATTATACTTAGTGTTTCCAGCTTTTGAAAATGCTCGCTGGATCACCGATATCCATCGAATAAGATATTCAAGCCAATACACGGCATCTTTTGACTCCAACCTGGTCAATATAGGCACAACAATCAAGTCATCCTGGCCTGAATCCTCAGACTTAGTAAGATATAGCTGTAGTAATTTCTCGTAGAGAGCAAGCTTTTTGGAGCTGCGAAAATCAGCTTCCACTATGCTATACACATCTATACTGTCAATAGAACTGTTTCCTGTTAACGTTATATTATTGTAAGAGAGTCCTAGATGATCAAACTTCTTTTCAGCCACGTCTTTGGATTTTCCTTGGTTTGCAATACCCTGTAATATAGAAGTGGAGGACTGGTTTGACGACGTTGCTTGCTGGTTCAACTGTGATTTGATGAACCTTTTGAGTTCCGCTGGATCTCTGGAAATCAATAGCAATTTCTTCTTGCTGGATCCGTTATACGAAGAATTTTCCACGGATTTCAAGAGATTCTCCCATATGCTCTCAGTCATCGTCTGTTTTGCGAAGGTTTTACAGCTTTGTAGTCTGTGGGCCTCAGTGGTGTTTGCGTGGTTGAATCATCATTTTTCTGTTTTCTTTAATAATTAATTAATTTGCAAATATTTACAATTCAAAGAAAACAAACAAAAACGGCTGAAAAATACTGTCTTACATCTTGGTCTTCATCATAGATATAGCAATGCGGCATCTCATTAATATATAGCTGGATCATCTAGTTTATTTTCATTAACCTAAGCCATATCATACAAAAAAAAACATCAAAAATAGTAACGGTAATAGAAGAATAGCAGATCAATAGTATGTATTCTTCGCCTGACTAGGGGAGTTCATCAGATAGTAGAACTTTGCCGATGGCGAGAAGCTGGCTGCTCCTGCGTTTGGTCCTTTTGATGTGGTTGCCGCAGCAGAACCAGTGCCAGATGTCAAAAGACGGTTATTGCTGTTTGTAGATGAGGTAAGTTGTAATCTTTTTGTAACTGATGTAGGAATGACCGCCTGCATACCCAAATTTCTGTCTTGGGTGCTTGCAGCTGCAGCTGCAGCTGTACCTGTTGTCATGTTCTTATCTTTTTTTTCTTCAAATCCCGGTATCTGAGATCTTAGAAGCGTTTCCAACTGTTTCTTTCCTGCAGCTGCAGGCGCGCTTACTGCGTGTGAAGGTTTAGCTGTCACTGCTTTTGCTTTTGTCGAGGCAATAAAACCTATAAGGATATTGTAGAAAAAGAGAATCTGTAACATGATGCTCCCTACATGCACCACAAGGTTGTTGGTGAATAAACTGTCAAACAATTTAAACTGGCAGAGACTTGATTTGATGAGACAGTACCCTGCCCAGAAAAAGATATTGAAGAACACTTTTCTCGCCTGTAACTCGCGATTCACGACATTTTTGGGATTACTTCCTAGCTGATACTGTGTCACATTGCTGTTTACCAATTTGGAATTTATGAAGGGCGACAGGTTAACCAAATGGTTGTAATTCAACGGATTGTCATTCAATGAAAGTTTTGTTGTGTCGAATAAGGTGAAGTGCTTCTCTTCGCTGCTTTGGATTCCCTCTGTAGGGTTGGTCGCCGTTGTTAACGAGCTCATTCTATGTTTATAATCTCTGCTGAAGGTCAAATATGTAGTTATCAATCACGGTTTATCAAAGGTCCATCAGGTCCATCTTGGTTAATGTTCAAAAAATTTTATTTGCGCTTGAATATTGGAATAAACAAAAAATCCGAAACATCCGTGCATCACATCCGTGCATCAAATTACTAGCATGACAGTATTACTAACATGGCCGCAATATGACATACTAATGGGGCAAATAAAACCATATATTAATATAGATATTATTCATTAATATATATAACTGCCATTAGTGGGTCTCCTCAAGTTTTACCCGTTTTGCTGCGCTCTCTACCGCATCAGGGCTTTCTTGTCTCTTCCGCTTGAGGAACTTATCAAGATTGATACAGTAATAGAGCTTCTCATCAATAGGGGTTGCCTCATTCTCGGTGGGCTTATGGAATGCATCAAGCATTTCTAAGCATTGCGTCAAAAGGCGGTGAATTTCCCTATAGAAGTCCTTGTTCTTCTGTCTTGCAAGTTTCAATTCAAGTTTCTGCTCCGTAATAATAAGCTTTTCGTTTTTGTCCTCGTTTTTAGCCTCAGGCTTGATATCGGGCATTTTTAGGTCTGTGGGTTCCACTTTTATCCTTTCCTGCTCTTGTGGCTCGGTTTTTATCTCGGTTTTTACTTCGGGCTCACTTTTTACCTTGGGGGTTTCTTCATCCAAGTCTACATCGTCGTCATCGTCATCGTCATCTTCAAGAGGATTTGCAGTCGATTTGGTCGAGGCATCACTCAATATTCTATTTTTGTCCTTGACAAACTTCTGTATCATGTATGTGGTTGCTAACTCCTCATCGGCCTTCAAAAACGCAGAAAGTGCGATCTGAGGCGGTGTGAATCGAAATGCCGCATCAGTGAACAAGCTTGTGTCAACAGCTTCACGCGCAGTCACATATGCCTTCATTATACGGTCTTTTCCGAAACGCACCTTAACTTTTTTCTTATTCCCTGTCTTTGCGTCAACCCGCGTCACCACCACTCCTTCCGGATGATGGGTTATTAAAACAGACTGGAAGTCAAAGAAAAACCCATGTAACGCACGATAAGGGTGGTGACACATTAATGTGAAAGAAAGCGACTGGATGAGTTCGAACTCGTACTTCAATATACTATCAGGGGTCGTTTTTCCTCCAATATACTGGGCTAACGTTTTAGGCGACATCAAACAGTTCTCTGACTTTGCAGCAAGAAATAAACACGTAGACACGAGCTTCTTAGGATGAAGCTCCATAACACTGTGCACTAAGTAGAACCGTTTGAAGAAAGATATGGCACTAGCCTTTACCTGCGAAGGAAGCTTTAATACGTCCTTAGCAAGAAGCGAGAGAATCCCTATATAATAGCTAATTTCTAGGAGTTCTTCCTCCTCGGTAACCATGTTTAGTCGACTTTTGCAGGTCTCAAAGTCATAATTATTGTCGGGCTTTTCACAGAGAGTCTTCAATCGTTTTAGCACTTTCTGACGGCCTATTTTATTCACCTTGGCTCTTCTTTCTTTCAACTGGTCAGCAGTGAAGGACCACATTTTGAACTGTGTGGATGCCCTATAGAGATCATCGTCGGAAATAGTGGTCTTTTTAGGCACCTCGTCCTTCTTTGCGGAATTGCTGTCTTCGGTCATCTTTAGGAATCGATCCTCTCTCTTACGATGGCTGGTCATATTGATACTGTTAGTATCAGCACCTATTTTATTTCAGTTGGTAGAATTTATTTTTCTGCTTTTTTTCGGCCATCGAGATTTTTTGGGTTTTTGGCGTACTGGCTGCATTATTTGGGCTGTACGCATGCAGATATCTTACATAACTAATGCAGTTTCTAAAAAACTTCTAAATTAATGACATATCTACTTATTAATATATTAACAGTATTAGGTCGACTTCATCCCATCCTTGATCATCTTTTCAACCTCGTCCATGTCTTCCGTAGGAAGCTTCGTCATCTCGATGTCCCCAAAATACTTCTTAATGTCCATTAAGATCTTGTAGGAGCTCTTATCGTGGATGAAACTCACAGACACTCCAACTCTGCCAAATCTACCGGTTCTTCCAATTCTGTGGAGATAAGTAGATGGATCAGCAGCACCGGATCTGTCGGTAGGCAAATCGTAATTGACAACCATGGAAACAGAAGGGATATCAATCCCTCTGGAAAGCACGTTTGTGGTGATTAAAACCTTGGATCTACCTTCTCTGAAGTCATCAATCAATCTATCTCTTTCGGAGTGCTCTAAATCACCATGCAATAACGAAACAGCATGGCCGTCGTTCTTCAAGCTACGATACAATTTGTTTGCCGTGTCTTTGGTCTTCACAAAGATGATCGAGGATCCAACAGTAAGCACTCCGTAAAGCTCGCTCAACAAGGTGTACTTCTGGTTCTCGTCGTCACAGTCCATGTAAAACTGCTTGATGGCATCAACATTCAACTCTTCTTGTTTCAACTCGAGGATGTTGGCATTTGGCACGAATTTCTCGGCATATGCACGCACCTTGTCGGCAAAAGTAGCGGAAAACAACACCAATTGGGCGGATTTCGGGATCATTTTCTTTAACCGGATACACGAATCACCCAACCCGCCTAATTCCAACATGTTATCAGCCTCATCCAACACAAACACCTTGAGATTTGCCACATTGACTAACTTACG
Organism: Saccharomycopsis sp. yHQL182; assembly: GCA_030490795.1. Lineage (NCBI taxonomy): Eukaryota > Fungi > Ascomycota > Saccharomycetes > Ascoideales > Saccharomycopsidaceae > Saccharomycopsis > Saccharomycopsis sp. yHQL182. The sequence continues at coordinate 1,138,915 of JAKVQV010000002.1, read as the reverse complement.
ACGCACAAGATCCACCATACTTCCTGGGGTTCCTACAAGAATCTGAGCAGTGATAGTCTTACCCTTCTCAAAAGACTCAGGCACAATCAATTGGGTGGTGATCTTTGAGTATTTTCCCATCGTTTGAATCACATCAAGCGTCTGTCTGGCCAATTCTCTGGACGGAGCCAAACAGATGGCTTGCACCTGGTTCAAGTTTGGATCCACTCTCGAAAGCATGTTCAAACTGAAGGCAGCGGTTTTCCCGGTACCGGACTGAGACTGGCCAATCATATTCTTGGCTGGATTGAGCATCAATAATGGCAACGCCTTTTCCTGGATTTTCGATGGCTTTGAGAAGTTCATTGAGTAAAGACCTTTCAATAATTCTGGAGCAAGTCCTAATTCTTCAAACGATTTGACCGAATAAAGAGGCGAGTTTGGATCTGCCTGCAAATCAGCCAACTTGACCTTCACCTCGTACGACGACTTGATCAAGTTGCTCTGTGGAGCGGCCTCTTTCTTCGGCTTGGTGGTAGCTTCCGGGGTCTTTATATCGGCCTTAGTTTCTGCCGTTCCAGCAGCTGCCGGCTTCTTGTCGTCAAGAGAAAGCTTATCAAGCAAACTCGACGGATTAACTTCTTCTTGAGACATCTTTTATTCTGTGCTGATATTTGTGTTTGAAGTGCCTTGTCTACGTTTTGAGACGTCCTGAGTGTTTATCGGATACGTCTCTTTGATGCTGTGGTGTTGTTGATGAATATCAGCAGTTTGATTTTTTGATGAAAAAAAAAAAAAAAAAAAAAGTTTTCAGACAGTGTTCCTAACATGGTCCAAGTTGGTGGGAAGATCATAAATTACTAACCGGCCTACTCAAGATGCCTCGACATTTACTAAGTTTATCATGTATTATATCAAGAATGCATTAATCATCTACGACGTCTGAACCGCCCACCGCCTCGTCGGAACCCAGCCTTATTGATCTTCAACCTCTTGAAATTGTTGCTCACCAAAATAGGACCCTTTTGTTTCTTCGTCGTCTTGGAAACCACCTTCTTTGGCGCCACGTACTCCTCTTCATCCGAGCCACTGACATAGGAATCTTCATCAACGCCTTCAGCAGCTTCGTCCTCACTTTCCAACTGGATGTCATGCATCTTGTCGATATTGGTTTCGATCTCACTGTTGTCAGTAATCTGCTCCTCTCCATGAATGCCTCTTCCTTTCATTCTGAAGATTCTTGTCTGTCTTTTAGGCTTGAATTTTTTGCGGCCACCGTGACTGGTTTTTTCTGTGTTCTGGACGTCCTCCTGTAACTGGTCATCAAGTTCGTTAGTGTCTCTACCCATATCTCCAAGAATATCTAATCTATCATCGTCAACTCCCTCCTGCAACTTGTGGTTGTAATTGGTGTCTGTTTTAACTGCAAGTTCGGCAGTTTTCTGCTCTTCAAGCTCATGCTTTATAACCTCACCTATTTCGTCATCTTCGACCTCCAAGTCCTTTTTCAACGCGTTTAGCTCTTCGAATCGTTCCATCATTGTTTTTCTCCTGCTGAATGTCCCTCTAAAAGAGCTGACTGGTTTATTATATCTGAAAATAGACGGAGATACGAGCTTCATGTCAGCTACTTTTGACGGGCTGATTAACGGCTCTAACACCTCCTTGTCAGAAACATTTATCTTATTTGTTTGCGTCATTATGGCTGTAGAACATTGCCGCAAATACACGGGAGTCTGGTCAATATTTACATCCGTCACAGTCTGTAGCCTGCTGGTATCGGGAGTGGTCATCATGATGGTTCTTTTACGTGTCGGGGTAACCATTGCAGCAGCTCCTGTTCGCTTTACAGTTCTGATCAGGTCATTTATTGGCTTGAAAGCAGGCTGAGATTCAGAAAAAGCCTCATTGTCTTCCTCTACAGCCTTCAATTTTGCAAAGAGATTCCTCTTGGGATTGCTGCTCCTAGGAGGTGTCTCGGTACAGTCGGTAATCGTCAATGGATTAGGGCCCTTCTGTGGGGTCGTCACAGGATCTAGGTTGCTGTCTACTTTGGGAGGAACACTTTTCGTTATGCGACTCGAAGAAGGAGACTCCATCACGTCGGTGATACTTGCAGAGTTCTCAGTCACCTCAAAGATCCCTAGAAGTCTCCCATTTAACTGCGGGGTAGGGCCTAATTCTTTCACGTTATTTATTTCATCGCTGATGTCGTTCAAAAAGTCCGAGTAGTGTCTTGATTTCGAGGGAGTCAGGGGCTTTTTGATGCGCGATGCGGTTCTCGAACTATGGCTTTTACGATGGGAATTGCTGGGGTGACTGCTTGAATGACTAGAGTGAGAGTTGCTTGAATGAGAGCTGCTTGAGTGGCTGGAGCGAGAACTGGCTCGAGACTCCGAATGAGACACCTTTCCCATCTTCATCTGCCGGTATTGCTTGTACTTGGCCTCTATTATTGGATCTGCCTTAATGTCTGCCTTGACAGGGGCCCTGTCGTGGGCCTTGAAGAACAGGCTTTCCCAGTCCTTGAGATTTTGCCTTAAAAGTTCCATTATTTGCTGTGATTTCAAGTGCAGGCTACTGAAGCATGTTATTATTTTAGAGTCAAATGGTGTCCAAACTGTATCAAAAGAGATGGAGATATTGATGGACATAGATCGTGAAACGCGAAATCAAATTTTCTTTATTAGGGCAAAACGTAAATATTAAAAAAATATTTAAATAATTACGAGGGCGCATCGCAAATTTCACCCTCTGACTGTGCACATGACTGCCCATATTCCGGTGCATAATAAACACCCGGAAAAAATATCTGAAAATTTTTTTCTCCATAGGTCAAAGTGATGTTAATGGCATGTTGGATTAAGAGTAAGGAGGAACGTTCGAAAGTGGCAGGCAGCAACGATACAAAGACATAGCACTATGTTAGCAAGAACGTCAGTGATATTAAGAGCATTACCGGCGAGATCTTGTGGTTTTAGGGCTGCATTGCGTCTGCAGAGATCAGCCGTGAGATGCTTCTCGGTGAATGACGGACATAAACCAGGTCCCATAGAGGAGCAGAGCAATACAAATACATCTCTTAAAGAAGAATCTCCTATTGAAATCGACAACATCAATGAAGAAAATAATGTGCCTTGGTATCTTCGTGAGGCAAGCGTTGAGGAAGAAGTGCAGCATGTCTTGAAGAAGTTTGAAATGCCCGAAATTCCCCAGGATGCCCCACAATCTGTAGAAAAGGTGATAGACTATATGGGCAACAAGCTCAGTTTGGAAAACCCAGTGCTCTTTGATATGAGACGTATTCCCGATTCGGAAAGAAGGGCTGCGTCTGAGGTGGCTGATTTCATGATTATAATGTCCGGAAAGTCCAGCAAACACCTTTTGAGAGCAGGAACCTTATTGTACAAATATATTAAGCAGGAATTCAAAGTGGTTCCTGTCATGGAAGGGTTGGTCAAGGAGGCTGCCAATGTGTCACTACGAAGACTCAAAAAGCGTGCTAAAAAGAGCAATACCTCTGGAGTCAATGGATACTATGGATCCGGTGCCTCGGTGCCTAATTCCTGGATAATGTTGGAAACAAACGTCAACAACATATGCATCCATTTGCTTCTCCCTGAGAGACGCGAGGAGCTCAATTTGGAGGTTCTTTTCTCTCCAAAAGCCGATAAGTGGAAATACAAAGCTCAGCAGAGGGTACGTGATGAAACCAGTGATGATATTTTTGCGGGCATTAGATATTATCATACAAGCAGTCGAACCAGAACGTTCCAGGCGGGTGACATTTTGTCTCAAATAAGCCTGTTAAGACGAGGGTTCGCCTCTCAGGCCGTTCCAAGCTGCAGCAATGAGCTCGAATTACAGTTAAACACAGTGAAAAGCCTACCAGTTGAAGAAGCCAAGAAGCTTTTTGCGACCTCAGAGCCTCTTACAAGTCTCGATAAGCTCGATATTTTCTTGAATCCCGAGGCCAAAGACATCATTTTGACCTTCAAAAAGGCCGTTGACTCGCAGAACGATCGACAGGCTAATCTTGGATTGTTATACGATCTTTGTTCGATTCTTTTCAAGGTCGACGATTCCATAATATCCCCTCAGTATTTAGCACGGTTACTCTTGTTGAAGATCTCCGTGGATACCCCGTTGAATTTGGCCGATCTTGAGTCGATAACCGACTCGTTTTTGGCCTCGATTGACGCTTTGACGGGTTCGAAACATGACGTTAAATGCAAGCCTCTATATACCACCAAATCAACACAATATTTAGACATCATTTCCGACTTGTTGAAATACCTTTCCATTCAAGGAACAGCTCTTGATCTCACCGACATTAACGTGCAGAAGTTCTTCCTTAAATTGGTCCATATAGCTGCGCCAACTGGGCCATTGAACTTCAGTCCAGAGAAGATCGAGGCCGAGCTTGAAACACCAATAGAACAGAGCGTGGCTCAGAGTGACGCCAGAGCAATCCCACAAGTTCCTGAGGAGACGTTGGTCAGCCCAAAGTTATTGGCAATTTCTCTTCTTCTCAGCGACAATTTTCACCATCAATCGGATGTTCTTGCGTCCATAGGAGAGTCCGAAAAGCTCGACCAGCTAGTGACGTTCAAGAACGAGATGTTGGTCACCTTGCTCAACATATATGCCACATATAACCAGACGGAAAACTTTCGTAAGGTATGGAAGAACAGAAAGTACGCCTACTCCAAAAAGTCTAAGTCCGGAGGTGACATTATCGAGGCTGATAGTAGACCTTGGACCCAGTTCTTGACCATATGCTACTTGTCAGGTAAGGTGGATCTTATGGTCGGGTCTTTGAATTATGTCAGTCAATACTTCTTGGCAAACTCGCTCGTTCCTGACGAGCAGTTCCTTAATGTTTTACGCAAGCTACTTCTAGTGGTTGACAAAGAAGACAAGAGGTTCAAGACAGTGAGATCCCAATTCTTTCTGGCTCAGGCTGCTTAGACTTATATATACATAGATAGATAGAGACAGCAATCTGTACATATCGTTAAATATACTAACTACGTTAAACGTGACTCTATGACTAGAAACAGTAGCATTAAAAATACAACTTACAATGTTATGTATCTCATCAGACAATGTTATGTATATCTTAACTCACAATTTTATGTAGATCTCGCCGGAACTCGTATCGGAATATGCATGTTCGGTGGCGATATTGATGCGAAGCTTTACCTTATAGCCTAGATCAAACACCTTCATGTGTGGTATTTTGAACCACGAACCAGAACCGATCTCATTCTTGATTGTTGCCCTTGGCGTAGCAATAAAGGTGAGTTCCTGTCTGGTAAATGATAGTACCGGCAACAGATGCAAGTCTCTGTATTTACCACTGACTTGAAAGTTCTCGTTGGACTCCATAGACGTCGAGAAAGTTAATATTTTTGGCGTGGGATTTTCTATAGTATATTTAAAGGTAATGTCCGTCAGAGACAGTATGTTAAAGTCGAACAACACCCGAGGATCAAACAAGGTCAACATGACCTTCCAGGTGTTGGATTCGGTATGATTTACGATCTTTTCCTCGTAATCCGCGCGACTCCAGCTGGTCACGATCTTTACAAGGGCAACCATGCTGGCAGGCGCAGCATCGTTAGTTCTCCAGGCTGAGAAAACAACGTTTTTGAAGTAGTTTTCTCCGGTTCCAAGAACAGGATAAGCATCGCTCAGCTCAAGAGCATTCTTTTGGAGCTCGCTCAGCTCCGATACACTGCATTGATAGTCTTGGGAATTGACCCTGCTGATCTGCAATTGCACCGATTCCAACTGTATTTTGGAGTTCCCAGTGCATGAAACAGTTCCTTTGCCGCTCCAAGTTCTCTTTTGCAAGGTCATGGATGAATTATTTTGCTCGTTATGGACATCGTACAAGAAAGCGCTAGGCATATCTTCCAATTTAATACGTGGAGTAGCACTGAATGCAAACGATATAGGGATATTTATAGGCACACGAATGTTAAACGTGTCTCTAGTAGATAAAGCCTCGCTGGTTTCGTCAGACTCTTGCTGCTGAGAGATAGACTCTCCAGTGAAATAGCTGCATTCGATCTGAATCACAAGATATCTGTCTATTTGGTTAGGGATCTTCACATATAAAATGTGATCCTCCTCCGAATGAGCACGAACATGAGTCAACTTCAAGTCATGCGATTTATTCTCTTCGGAAATGGTTTCAAGTTCGCCTAACTCCTGAAGTTTGTTGTAGTTCTCCCATTGAAGATTCACAATTGGCACGGAATTCTCGTCCTTGGCCGCTTGTTGCGCCAAGTTTCTCAAGTCTACAGAGCTACGCGGCGATGCGACACGCAGAGAAACCTGTGATGTGGGTCTACTGGCATGTCTTTTGAGTTTACTTACACTGAACATTGTCACAGAAGGGCGCAAAGTTATCCCGATATCTTCGTGATCTTTGTTATCAACGTGCAATTTGAGTCTGTAAATCTCGTTACAGTATGCATTAGTCGGCTCAAGAACCGTCACAGAGGCTTCTGGTCGTCTGGGAATAACTACAGTTTCGAACGGGTTGTCTGTTTTGACCAAATGTTTCGAAACATGGCCGTTCTTTGCGATACCATCGACCCAATAGAAGAGGTTTTTGGGTATTTCTTCTGACTGCGAGCTCATCTCCTGGGTAGACATTCGCGAAGTTTTGATATTTCCGTCATTCAAAAACTCATCGCTGGCCAACTTGACAGTCGTAGGAAGATAATAGGTCACGTCGAATTTGTCATGCGTCAAATTTAAGGTAATTGAAGCTACAGTGTTCTTAGAAATATGGGCTGCAATTTGAGAGAACTGGAGCACTTTGAATTTCTGAGGATCCAATGTCAAATTGGCTTTGGTCTTCAAGAGATTATCTTCAGAAACAAAATCAGTATCCTGAAGAATAATGAGAGACTCGTCGTTCTTCTCCTTATCGTGTTCAATGACGATGGGGCTGAAAGTACCCTTAAATTCTACGGCTATTGACTTCAATTGAAGGCCATGAAGAACAAACGAATTGGTCAAATTCTGTATAGAAAGCTGCATCTCGCAGACCTTTGAGAACGATAATACAGGGTCCTTGAAGAGAAAAAGCCCCGAAAACAATTCAGGAGGCTTGATTGATTCGTCTTCAGGAAACAAATTGATCATCGGCTTCTCGCTGAATGAAGCCTCGATGTCGAGCAACCCTTTTGGGAAATGCAGCTCTATTACATCTAATAACTCGGCCAGAAAGAAGGACTGGTCAATCACAGACAATTCTAGACAGTAAAGCAATGCGCTGTTCCATTTCTCAAGGGCCATAGAACTGGCAATAAGCTTCAAAAGAATGAAACAAAGAATGTATTTCCAGCTCTCCTGTTTATAGTAGCCGACACACTCTTCGTAGAACTCTATAGCCTTGTCAAATCGCTTCAAAGCGAAGTTTTCCTCCGCCAACTGGAAATGGATGTTCGAAATGGCCCTTGCGAAGGTTGGTTCTTTCGCCTTCATGAACGACGAAAGAGCCTTTTGGAGAAGAATGATTGTCTTATGATGAACAGGAAACTTGATCTCTTGGTCCATTGGCAACGACAAATAGTAGTCCAATATCTCTAGAGTATCCATGTTCTTCTCTAAGGGCAATTCTACGGATCTCAGGATCTGGTCGAAGATGTCATTCACATGTTCGGGCAAGACTTCCTGAAAACATCTTGCTTCTTTCGCCAAGGTTGAGGCTTTTCCCCTGGCAATCCGCAAGAAATTGATGCTTTTCAAGAAGATAAATCCCGGTTGGGGCATTGCTGCTGCATTTGCGTGGTGTTCGTCATTAAAAGGACGGTCTACAGGGATTATATAGTCGTCAGCTAGAAGACAGAGTTCTCCCAACCATTGGTACTGAACACTAAGCCAATCGTTCATCGAGTAAGAGGCCGGCGAGACCCCGTTTTTCTTGGTGATCGATACAATGTTCCACATGTGTGTGTCGAACTTCTTGTACGCCTGATTAGGGAGTTCTAAATACAAATATTGTTTGGTGATGTTGATGGCAAGAATGTCCAAGAAACGTCGCGTTTGGTGCCATAAAAAGGACACGTCTGCGCTGCTATAGTTGTTCGCAAGCCTGAGGGTTGACAGAAGATGTGCGATCGACTCGTAAGCAGACTCCAAGCTCTTGATAGACATCTCGTTGTTCTGATGGAACAAGTTAATAAGAGCCGCCTTTATGGCGTGTCTACAGTCCCACTGCTCAAGCGAATAGGCGTCGATTTCCTTGGTTTGTGGGTCTATTGACACGGATTTGTTGGTTCGGAGAGCAATACTTTGCGGCGGAGACACTCGTTTCCGTCTGAGCTTCTTCTCTAAGTTTATATAGTACTCAAAACACCAGGGCTCGATCAAATGCAACACATTGTCTACGAAAACAGTGCTCTCGTTCAAGCCTCCGGGAGGAAGTAAAAGAAGACCCGTGCTTGGAGGCAAGCCCGTGGCGTTTCTCATGGCATTAACTCTATCTGCTATTGAAGGGTCTACAGATGTGGACTTGTCCGACACAATAATCTCGAGGAAGCGTATTCCACGGCGCTGAATCTGGTTCTTGAGAGTTATGATTTCGTCGCAGATTGTCTTATCGGAAATGAGGGTTTCTTGCAGAGAAACTGCCCCATTTGTGGAGAGCTGGTGGACGGAAATGAACACCGAGGGGAGAATTTCCCGGTATTTAACAAGCCAACGATCATCTAAAAGCCCTCGGAGATATACATCAGCCTGCGGATTGAGTGGAGAGAGCTGCGAATGCTCACGTTGCTGGCCAGTAACACCTGCATTTGTATTGGCAGCAGCAGCAGCAGCAGCAGCAGCAGCACCGCCTGCTTGTCCGGCGAGAGAATACGTCACCTTGTCAGTAGAACGAAGCCGGGGCAATTTAAACAGGTCGTTCACGAACTTGAACTTGTAAATATACCGACTATCACTGGCAAAACTACTGCGGGTAAATCGGCTGGTCCAGGCATCGTCAAGAACGTCATGGCGTTCAAATAAAGAGACAAGCTGCTCTGCACACGGCTTGTCTATCGGTGGCAAGAATCTTGAGAGCTGCTCTGCATTTTTGAGCGAAGGATGCTGATCTATTTGCGCCTGTCTCTCTTTACTGGGTCTGAAATATGAAGACTCTCCTAACCCTTGCACCACAACAAGGGGAGCCAACTGTGCAACATAATCCTTGGGGTATATTTCCATTGTGAATTCGAGGACGCGTTGTTCAGGCAAGAGCTGTGGACTTAGACATGGCCGTGATCTTAATGGTGTATGGTGTTAATGGCTACGTGGGGTTTTTGTCTTCATGATTTTTATTTTTTATGGGTGCTAGCCACCTTCGCCACGATATTTTTGATGCATGTGGCGGAGCCAACATGCAAAGCAATTGGTATTATTAGATGCGAATAATACTCGGGAGATGTCATTAAGCAAGTCATGGTAGCGAGAAAGTCTTTAAGAAACAACTTGGACCCATCTTCGCTATATCTTCAAGTGAGCTATTGTAATACCGTCCAAGTGGTGTATACCTCTGTACATAATTTATTAAATAGTGTTTATCCATATCTATCAAATGGTGTATCTACTAAATCTACTAGGCACTCTAACTAACAGCTTTATTACCAATCAATTCTTATTTACTTCTTTTCATAAGATACTTACTAGCTACTAACTACTTACTTACCTGTATCGTTGACTTATTTACTACTTATTTACTTACTTCTCTGCCCACTTTTCTCCTTAACTTATCTCTAATACAGAGCTGTGTAGTCACTGGGGCTGTCCCTGTCACTTACTGCAATGGATTGAGGCAAGCCTCAATTCAATCCCTACAAAAGTCACAACTAAATCAATGGTGGTAATAATATATTTATAAAAATGTATGAAAAGAAAGAATAAAGCAAACTCGCCCAATATTAGATAGAATAGAAAATCACTGGAACTCGCTTCCTAACCCCGCAAGTTCTCGTTGATCGTCAGCTGCAAGTCCCCCAGGAATTCCTTCACCTAGAGCAGTCCTGGCCCCAGCAGCACTGCCAGAACTCTCGCCCATGGCTCCAGGAGGCGCCTTGGCCATAGGAATAGAGTCAAGTCCAAGTCCTCCTGCACCTCCTGCAGAGATCATTCGACGGCCCCCATATGATGGGTCCTTATCGGCCTCGGAGATCCAACTAAGAAAATTCTTTCTTCTTGCAGAAAGAGGACGAGGTCCTGCTGGAGCTCTGCCACTGTTATGTCTTGCAAGTCCACCGCCAGATATTCCATGGCCATTAATCAAGCCGTTCATGTCATCGATGTTGTCATCGTCCATCAATCCGTCAAAAGCATCATCTTTTTTGACTCTGGCTGTCGTTGGTTTCTTGACTTTCTTGATAGGAGTAAACACCACAACAATAGAAAGGCCCGGCTCAAGAAGTCTCTCCCAATGAGATGGCAAGATCAGAACGTTGCTGTCCTTCAAATAAAGTTTGATCTTGTTAGATTTGATCTGCGCCTTGAATTCAGGGAACGCGTCCACAAGCGACTTGGTGAAATCAGACCACGTCAGCACAAGATCATATGGGAACTTGAAAGGGGGCATTGTGTCATCAAGATAGTTGTACACTCTGATAGGTGCTTTTGTTTTCGGCTCGGACTTGGTCTCCTTCTTAGTAACGACGGCTGCTGCTGCTGCTGCAGGCTCCTTTGCCTTGTTTTCTTTTCCCCCTTTCCCTTGGTCGTTTCCTTGCATGTAGGGCCAGCCCCAGTAGTTGTTACCGTAGCGCTGGAGTCTTTCCTCCTGGACCTGCTTTCTGAGCTCTGTGAGAAGCTTCAATTCCTTCTCGAACTTGTGCTGAAGTTTCATCTGCACCTTGGCGGTGGACAATGCCGAAAGAATAGCACGCTGCTTCTCCATTTCGACCTCGCTTTCGCGGGCCTGGGCTTGGGCAAGAGCTGCTGCTTGGGCTTGGGCTGCCGCCTGGGCTTGTGCCTGTGCCTGTGCGGCCGCCTGCGATTGAGCCTGCTGGGCCTGGATCTGTGAGAGATAATACTGGAATATCTGCTGGTAGTAGTCCTGTGGATTTGCGCCGTTAAAAAGCGGTGGCGGGTTGCTGTTGATATTAGGGGTTGCTTGTGTGGATGGCGATTGTGCGGCGGCGGCGGCGGCGGCCTGGGCTGCTGCAGTGGCTGCTTGTGCAGCGGCAGCTGCTTGGGCAGTAAATGCGTCGTTCAAAGGCATATGAGTCGAAAGGGGAGTGGCCCCGAATGCCATGAAAGGGTTGGCTCCTGCAACATTAGGCTGCTGTTGTGGGATAAAGTTCGAGTTAAGCGAGCTGCCACGGTTGTGTTTCTTGCCTGAGGCGGGGATATAGGAGTTTTTGCTTTCGGTTTCGGACTCGTCCGGTGGAGGAATAAGGTTGTCGCGGCGAAGATTCTGGTAGGAGGAGTGAATATGGTCCTCTCTGGCCTTGATGTCGTTGATCAAGTCATCCAACGTCTTGGCACTGCTGCTCTTGCTGGATATCTTACTGATGATACTCTTAACCTCATCGTCTGTGTAGGATGGCCCGGTCTTCCTAGCCAAAAACTCCTCGCGGTTTTTATCTGCGGCCTTAAGGAAGTTCTCCTGTTGGATCTTCTTCTCTAATTTCTTGGCTGCCGCCAACGAGCTCTTGCTGCCACCAGCCTTCTTGTTGGTCTCGCGGTACACAAAAAGCGGTTTTCCTGTCATCGGGTCAGTTTCGACCCCACGGTATGATTTCATGGACTTGGCGTCATCAGCACCGTTGAAGGAGCGCAACGACTTGACATCGCGACGGGCGTTGGTGTTGAGCATGTATGCAACATCACTGTAGTATTTGTCGTCGAGATTCTCGTTGTCAACGCTTAAAGTAGGCGATTTGGAGCGGAAGGTCCCCAAAGGGGCATCGGCAGCCTTCTGCTGGGCCGGCTGGGCCTGCTTAGAGGCTGGACTCACAACCTTGGCGCCTGTGGCTGCAGATGTGGTGTAACCACCGGTCCCTCCCACAGGGTTCAATCTCCAGGCACCATCGGAGGTTTTGGTGGCAGTTACCTGCCGCTTAATGGTGGATGTACGCGATTTAGGGGCTAGACGGAGCACCGTCGAGTGTATTGAGTGTGCATCATAGCGAGGCTGCAGCTGGTTGTTATTGAGAGAGGGGTTCATGAACGCGTCGTCTGCGTGATTGAAGTCTTTTATGGAGATATTTTCGTTGATTACGTCGGTCATATTTTCATGCCTTAAGTCTAAAAGCTTGTATGTATACAAATCGCAAAGTTAGCACAGATGTATATACAAGAGGAGTTATTGTTAGGCCAGAAAGGGTATATCTGAGCTTGTGTTTAAGTATGTAAATGTCCTGATATGAGAGGACCAGGTCTCGAAGCTATGGTGAGAGTGAGTGAATGAGTGAGTGAGTAAGTATTGGTTTCTATACGATGTAGATGGATTAGAAAATATGGGTTACATTATCCCCTACAAAACTGTATTGTTACTGAGAAAAAGTGAGGAAACCCCTGAATTATATACAAGCACACCTTGTGGCAAGCTGGCTCCGGCGGTGGCTCCCTGGAACAGGCTCTAATTGAATATGCTCCGACTGAGGCCGCCACATTACCATTTAAACTCGGTTCATGCTAATCGGCCCAGCTGATAGACCTGGTAATAGACCAGGCTCGAATTGTCCCCGTCTAAGGGCGAAAATTGATGTCTCATTTTGAAGGCCGGCAGCAAAAGACCAAAAGCGGAAATACATAAATAAGGAAAAGCGAGTCAACCAAAGGAACGGAGCAGGCCTGAAGATCGCTGTTTTCTGTCTTAGAGTATACGAAGCTGTCGTAAATGGGCACGATGATTCGATTGGACGGTTGAGGATCTACAGCAGTGGGGGATCAAAACATCAACATCGGTAGTTGTCGGAATGTCTGTGGTCTCATGTCTTGCAGGAAGTAGAGGAATGGTAAAAGTAACTGTAGTGGTAGTGGTAGTAATTAATAGCAGCCAGCCCTGCCCCAAGGTGAAAGGAAAATGCGAGGGATGTATGGCTGTATGGCTCTATGGAGGCCGTCGCACCATAAAACTTTTTTATTAGAGTTGGACATCGGATAGTTTAGAGTGTTCCGGTCTGCTAAAGTCAAGATTAATCTATTTTTATTTACGGTACAAACCAAGAGTTTGGTTATACTGGATGTATACTGGATATGCAGCCGGTGCATTTAGCCAAATGCTATAGATAACATTTAGATCAGTGTACATTGTTGCAAATGTTCTTTAACGGGCGGTGTTGTAATCAGCATTGTGTGTAGTTCCCAAGGGAGTTATGTGATGACATACAGGATACCGATTACCTAAGGATGAATGGTACTTGATTTCTTTTTGGCTTCATTACCATTATTAGCTTTATTAGCTTTTCTACACTTTTACATCAGAGTTCGCTGCTTATACCTCCACACCGTTACCATTGGTACTAATTTAATGGGTGCTAGCCAACCGGTTTCCTTTCTCTCTGCATGTTAATTAAGTGCGCCCAGCATCAGTCCCAGGCTACCTATATTACCTATACCAGCCACATACCAACTGGATCCGTAAATAAATAAGTCTTAAGCAATTAAGAAACCAATTAATAAACCAATTAATAACACATCAATCATCAATATATTGTCACACACACACACACACACACGCAAACACTTTGGATATGGATATTTCCATAAAATGTAGCTTCCGCCTAAAAGAATACACACTGCGTCTACATATGGGCCGCTTAGTTGATGTCTTAGCATGTCTAACTATGCCTCGATACTCGCCTAAATCTCACCAATGTAAACATACTTTACATCCAATACAATCTTCCACAGTATCTCACACACAGTACCACCAACTCTATAAGCCGGTCTCACTCTACTCGATCATCGTTTGCAAAACTCAAAATTTTCCAGTCCGTTTTTGGTGTTTTAGTAAGGGGAATTTTTTTTTTGTGAAAGATTTGACAAATATCATAGACGTAAATACTCCACATCACCACAATAGTACCGGCCGCTCTGCAGACAACTGGACCCCTAAACTGCCCTGGATCTCCATCACCACCGTCTGTGTTTCCACCGTTTGTATCTACACCCTTTCTTGTCGACTATCTTTGCCCAAACCAGCGAATATTTACCCAGATTGTGACATCTTCACTAGACATAAACATACGCAACATGTCCTACAAGCCGCCAAAGTCCGTGAAGGATCTTGGAGTTGAGGCTAATAGCTACAACTTCTCCACAAAGCTTCCCTATCCTGCCTGGCTCAAAACCGCACATAGGGTCTACAAAACCGCAAAAATCCAAGAGGCTGATCATTTGTACCCTGAGGCATACGTGCTTTATCTCCGGTTCCTTGACTTGGTGCTCTACAAAATCCCGTCTCATCCACAGTTCCAGACCAGAAACTCCTACACCGCATTGTACAATAAGGTGGGGCCGCTAATGGCTCACTGCGAGCAGTTGAAGCGACTCATTGAAAGCGAAATAACCGACTTCGAAGCCAAACGCAATTTCAGCAGGAAAAAGAAGCTTGAGGAGCGTAAACTACAGGACCAACGCACTCAGCTTGAAGAGGAAGCTGCTGCTGACGAGTCCAATGACTCCTCGTTGGTAACAGGTTCGCTTGATGATATTAACAACCAAGACTCTGACCATCTCAATGAAGACGACAAAGAGTCTACTCCCGGCACCCCCGCAGACTTCCCTGGTGCTTTTTTCAACCATGCTGCAGATATTGATGATACACAGTCACAATCCACAGTTCCGTTGCCTAATCCTAAGATCCAATTGAGCCATTTCTCGCCCTCTGGCCTGCAACAAGCTGCCCCACAACTTCAGCACCAACGGCAGCCATCCAGCCAGCATAATTACGGCTATTTAGAGTACGACAACGATGACGAGGAGGATGACGACAACAGCATTATTGTGCCTGATTATCCACGCATTGCCGATGAACCTTCGCTCATTAAAATGTATAAGCCTTCCACAGCTACTATTTCTGCAAAAGACATCACAACTCCGGTACTTCTGCCACAGGACCAGTTCAACTCGACATCTCCAATAACAATCACCTCGCCACAAAAGCCTCCACGAATCAAGTCGGTTGACGAGGCCAAACGAGGGTCCAACAACACCTCTTTAGAGGACGATAGCAGTCAGTTACGTTCGTTTAATGACGCCAATAACGGTTCTCAAAAGATGCTTTTTGGCGACGATTTGCCGGCACTCAAACCTGGTAGCTCCAAAATTCATAAGGTCGAGGCATACACCGAAGGCGGTGTTCCTCTTAAAACCATTTTTGTTCCGATTGAAATCCAGTCAATTTTCACTAAGATTGCCCAATCTAACACCTCGAACAACCTCGAAACCTGCGGGATAATATGCGGAAAGTTGGTCAGCAACGCGTTTTTTGTGACCAATTTGGTCATTCCTGACCAAACATCCACGCCTAACACCTGTCAGACTTCTCATGAAGAGGTTCTTCTCAAGTTTGTTGACGATAACGATGTCTTTATCCTTGGTTGGATTCACACCCATCCTACCCAGTCTTGTTTCTTGAGCTCTGTCGATTTACACACCCAAAACGGGTACCAAATCATGCTTCCGGAGTCTATTGCCATCGTGGTCGCTCCTAAGGCCAATCCAAACTTTGGGATCTTCAGATTGAATGATCCTGACGGAATTAACTTGATCACTAACTGTTCTCAAAAGGGATTCCATCCTCATCCTGAGGATGGCTTATACGATATTTGTAGCCGTAACCAAGGAGGACATGTTGTTGTTAAGAAGGGATTACCCTTGGAGGTCAATGATATTCGGATCAAAAGGTGATTACACTTGTTATTTAATCAATCAGTATATTTTATTTCTTCATTAGTTATATTTTAATATAGAGTTACATTCTTGTTAGTTTCACATATCTAATAGTACACCTTATTTTACATCACTTCTTCAACCATCACCTCTTCCGGCTCCGCGTAGCTACCGCCTTCTTCCTTACTGGTTTAACAGGCTTTTTCACTGGCTGGGCTCTTTTCGGCCCCTTACCTTTAGCTGTCTCTGCTGGCTTTGATTTCCTCACTGCCGGTTTCTTTTTGGTCGTCTTGGCTCTTGCTGGGGCTGTCTTTCTCTTCTTGTTTGCGCTGCTTGATCTGGTCGACATACGCGCACTTGATCGTGTCCTTTTCCTATTCAGTGTAAGGTCTTCCTCTTCCTCTTCATTCTGCTCTTCTTCCTCTTCGTCATCGTCGTCTTCTTCTTCGCCTTCTTCTCCTTCTTCCTCTTCACCTTCCTGTTCTTCCTCCTCCTCCTCTTCTTCTTCCTGTTCTTCTTCATCTTCCTCCTCTCCTTCCTCTTCATCCTCTTCGTCATGTTCTCCTTCCTCTGCTTCTTCTGCCTTCTCTTCTTCCTCTTCTGCTTCCTGTTCTTTCTCCTCGACATTATCTTCGGCAGCATTAGTTGAGGACTCCTTTTCTTTAACAGAATCGCTTTGAGACGCCCCATTTTCCTCTGAGACTTCCCCCTCATTCTTAACATCGCTCAGCACAGCTTCTACTTCCTTCGCTACCTTTTTCTTCTTCTCAATCTCATGACTGGCTTCAACTTTATACTTTCTATCAAAACGAGTCCCATGTCTATGATGCTTTCTGTCTCCTTCAGATACTTCCTGCTCATCTTGTGCGCTGGACGACTTTTGAATCTCGTCAATATCGTCAATATCTGAAAGCTTCGAGGGGCTTGAACACGTCGAGTCCTTTGCTCGTTCCATCACCAACGGTTCAAACTCAGAATACGGTTGGAGTTCGAATTCCTGGTACTCTTCGCCATCTTCATCTACTAAGATGGTTTTATGTTCTTTCTGAAGCTGTGCAGCCTGAGTAGCGCCAATTTCGCCTGGTAGTATGCTGTTATTGGCTAGGCTGGTATCATTATGGTCATCGGCTGCCTCATCTTCACTGTCATCCTCAAGATTCTCAAGCTCATCAATTATCCCTAGATTGTAAAAGAGCCCTAATTTTTCCCAAACGTCTTCAGCAGTCACATCCTTGGCCTTCTTTACGTCCACAGTTGTTTCTTTGATGGCATTAAGTATTGATATCATGTGGAAGTATTTGTTTTTACCGCTTGGTTTAAAATGACATATTGCTCTGAAGAGCGCAATTTCCTCCTCAACCGACCATTCCCTCATTGTTGACTGTGACCTGCTGTTCTCGGGGCGTTTTCTGGTCTGTTCTGGTCACTTTGTTGAGCTAACTACCTGTCATAAACAAAATATTCAATATTCAATATTCAATATAAATTATCGAGTTGAGATTTTTCACTCTGTCACGTGACATATGTCATGGAGGTCCAGTACTTAAGAGGAACAGAGAACTTAAGGAGAGGATAATATATATTGGTAGTATATCAGCATTTTTGTAGAACAAGTTGCTCAGAATGATTCAGGACATCTTGAGAAAGAGTGTGAGATTTGGGGTGTTTATCGGCATAAGTATGACCATTTACAGATCTGTATATCGATATATAGTCAGTCTATGATGAACTGCTCAATATTGTAATCCGATACATCATATTTGGCAGGGCCCTCTTGTCTAGACCACTGTTTATGAAAAAGCTTCTTTCCAAAAATAGCGAAACTGTTTGAAACGTCGTGAGTATGAAGTGGATGATCATGATGACCGCATATACCATACCTGTGGACCGGTCGCGTCGCGTAATAATTAATATATTATTTATTTCCCAATTAATTAATTAATGATACGCGAAATATTTTTCAGACCAAATCACCTTTAACCTTTTTTGCTATTTTATATCCCACTATTCTTATATTCTCAGTATCTTACATCTTCAACAACTCAACCAATACACTCAACAATTCAAGCAACAAACATCCAATAAAATGTCTACCAAAGTTGAGTTGAAATTCACAGATCAGGCGGACCAGAATGGGTTCTACAGAAAGTACAAGAACTTGCCTGAAAAGCCTCATCAGACCATAAGAGTCGTAGATAAAGGTGAATATTACACGGTTTTGGGAAAGGACGACACCAGATTATTAGCTGAAGAGGTCTTCAAAACAGAAACCATCATAAAAGAGAACAACAATGTCCCATATATCACGTTTTCCCCACAGGTGTTCGGCTCAATTGTGAAGTCTTTCATTATTGACCAAGGCTACAAAATAGAACTTTTCGACAAGACTTGGCGTATGATCAAGACCTTAAGTCCGGGAAACTTGAATGAAGTCGAGGACTTGGTGAACTTTTCGTCCAGTGATTTGGTGTCAAATCAATGCTTAGCAGCCATAAAGCTTCTTGATAGAAGCTCTGCTAGTGGTGCTGGTGCTGACTTGGCGATCTCATATATCGATTCGAACTCCAAAGTGATTGGATTCACTGAGTTTTTCGATAACGAGCTTTTCTCGAATTTGGAGTCGATCTTGATTCAGATGAACATCAAGGAGCTTTTAATTGCCAATGTCTCGGATATTTCTCTTCAGAGAGAATCAAACTTGAAGAAGTTGGTGCAAGTTATCAATCGCTGCGAGGTGGCCATCACGGACGTCAAATCCAGTTTGTTCAACAACAAGGATCTTGACCAGGATTTGTCAAAGATCTTGAATGAACAAGGCAATTTGACCTTGGTCACAAGCGAAACCCAGTCGAAGACCAACTCTCTTGGGTGTATTGCTGCTTTGGTGAGCTATTTGAACTTGATCAGCGATGATTCATCGTATGGTACCTTCAGATTAGAACCTTTTTCTCTCGATAACTTCATGAAACTTGATCTCTCAGCAGTCAAGGCGTTGAATCTCTTTCCAGGGAACAACAACAACTCCAACAACAAAAACAGCAGTATCTTTGGCTTGTTGAACCATTGTAAGTCTGCCGAGGGTACAAGATTGCTCTCTCAATGGCTCAAACAGCCGTTAACCAGTCTTGAAGAGATCACTGATCGCCATATTCTCATCGGTTACTTGATTGATGATTCAGAGACCAGAAAGTTCTTGCAAGATGATATATTGAACAGTGTCCCTGATATAAGAAGATTGACCAGAAAGCTTTTGCGTCACAATGCCAAATTAGGTGATGTTATACGTATCTATCAGCTTGTTCTTAAAATCCCCGAACTTTTAAACATTCTTGAGAATGGGTTCGGAAACTTGGACGACAACTCTGCAATTGAGTTCCTTAACAAGGGTGACAACGAAATCGACCGCTTGAAATGTTTGATCCAGGATAAATGGATCGATCCTGTGAAGAACTCACTCAATCCGTTCTATAAGTTCCAAGAGATGGTTGAAACCACCGTTGATTTGGATGCCTTGGACAACCATGAGTTTGTCATCAAGCCAGACTTCAGCGAAGAGCTTCTTGCAATCAAAACTAAGACCGATAAATTGAAGCTGAAGATCGAGAAAATCCATCTTCAGGCGGCTGACGACTTGAATAAAGACCCCGAAAAGAAATTGAAGCTTGAGAACCACCATCAGCATGGCTGGTGCTTGAGATTGACTAGAATAGATGCTGCTGTGTTGCGTAAATCGCACGATTATATTGAGTTACTGACGGTCAAGGCAGGTGTCTATTTTACCACCCATAAATTAAAAGCCGTAGCTACAGAATACGCCGAATTGCAGCTGGAATACAACAAGACACAGTCCAACGTGGTCAAAGAGGTTATTGATATTGCTGCCACTTACTGTCCGCTATTAGACAAAATATCTACAACTTTAGCTGAAATGGACGTACTTATCTCCTTTGCTCACGTGTCCTCCTATGCTCCAATCTCGTATACCAGACCTAAAATGCATGCCTTGGGTAGCCAGACACGAAACACCATTGTCAAAGAAGCAAGACATCCCTGCTTAGAGATGGTCGGCGACATATCATTCATCTCAAACGATATCACCCTTGTGAAGGGCTCCGAGGAGTTCTTGATCATCACTGGGCCGAACATGGGTGGTAAGTCGACCTACATCAAAACCGTGGGTATATTGAATTTGTTATCTCAAATAGGCTGCTACATTCCTGCTGATGCGGGCTCAGAGATTGCAGTTGTTGATGCGATTTTGGCCAGAGTGGGTGCTGGTGACTCCCAATTGAAAGGTATTTCTACGTTTATGGCCGAGATGCTTGAAATGTCAAGCATTTTGCAGTCAGCAACCGAAAACTCGTTGATTATTATCGACGAGCTTGGACGTGGTACCAGCACCTATGATGGATTTGGTCTTGCTTATGCAATTAGTGAGGACATTGCAAAGAACAAAAAGTGCTTCACTTTGTTTGCTACCCATTTCCATGAATTGACATCTTTGAGTGACAAAATCTCCACGGTAAAGAATCTTCATGTTGTGGCTCACGTCAATGATGGTGCCTCAAATAACGCAGACATCACCTTGCTTTATAAAGTGGAGCCAGGAATCTCTGACCAGTCTTTTGGTATCCATGTTGCTGAGGTGGTCAAGTTTCCAACAAAAATCATATCCATGTCCAAGAGAAAGGCTTCTGAGTTGGAAGACTTTGGTAGCAAGCAGAATGGGTCCGCAGACGACCCTTATGTTGCTGATAAGAGAACCAAGTGCTCTAAAGACGAGATCAAGAAGGGAAGTCAAACCTTGAAGGCCATTCTCAAAGACTGGAAGCTGGGTGTTAATTTAAGCAGCTGTTCCAGTGAAGAGGCTGTGAAGAAATTACAGGACATTGTTCAGGAGAAGTATTCTGATAGTATCAAAAGTGACAAGTTCTTGGGCGAGGTATTGAGTTTATAGCTTGTATGGGTAATAATAAAAAAATGAAAAGAGTGTTTGATATGTATATATATCATGTAAATTTCATACTGCTTCGAATTTCAAAGCAATACGTACGCCTACATTGTGATTAACAATAAATCAACGTATGTATTATCTAGATAAATATAAATATAAACATAATATGTATAACCTTTCCTACACCATGAACCCGAATATCCGCTCCATATTGACAAACTTTCTCGCCGAGTTATTAAGATACTTGTCCACCAAGCCTTGACATACCTCAAAAAACTCACGATTCTGCTCTGCCAATGCTGAGAGTTGCCCCACAGAATACTCTTCGAGATCTTTTTTGTTGATCTGGTCGACAGCAGAATAGAGAGTCTTTGTTAATCTGTGCTTAGACTTTTCAGAATCAAATATTGTTCTGAAGTACATCAACTGTCTATAAAGCTCCTGGTCATTATACTTGTAGCCCATCAACCCCTTGCATCCGTGCCCAAAACATCTTCTTCCGTACACACTGATCTGTCTGGTGACTATTTCGCAGGTTGGATCGTCGCATTCAAGCCATGCAGCGTAATACAAAGAGATAAACGACCGTATTTGGCGTTCGAGCTGCGAGGTGATTCTAAGCAACGACATTGTTTTGCGGCAATGACGGCAATGAATTCCCGAAGAGGTCATTTTGTAGTCCAATGACGGCACTATCCCTGCATAGTTGAACTTTGCTCCACATGCGCATTCTAACTGCAAGAACTTCGAGTATTTGAACCGTTCATCGTCGGAAATGGTGGTTTCAAGCGGAGTCAATCCGGCCATTGCCTGTGCGTTACTGTTGCTGTTTTTAGAGCTGTACTTTTTACCATCCAACCCAAGACATTCAGCTAATCTAACAATGTCTATACCTGGATAAGTCTGGAGTAATCTTTCAAGTGGATTGAACAACTGCTTCTCCAAGTAATATCCTGGATCTGGCTTCAATTCAGAGTTGTCTCTCAAGACCTCTTGGAGAGATCTTGCTCTGTCGGCAAACGAGCTGGAGGTGTCCTCATTATCGCCGGGACTGGTGATTATGTAGGTGATCACACTTCCAGCTTTCACAATCTTACCTTGCTTTCTGAGTCTGAGAGCCACCTGAACCTGGGGCATACTTTTTCCTCCTGGATAACTGCTAGGATCTTTGGACAAACGGGTATTGATCTTGAACTTCTCAGGTCTGATCTCGTTGTTCTTGATCTGCTCCGTCAATTTCTCCAAATGGTTGTAGATTTCCGTCAATACTTCGTCAGAATCCTGGTCAGATAAGATCTTGTGCAAAATATAGTTAGACGTATCTTTGGTCAAAGGAGAGTACTCTCTTCTTCTCAAGTCCAAACCCTTGACCTCCAAATTTTCAAGCATCTTTCCCTCGCTAAAAGTGATGTTAATAGCAGCATACTTCTTCTTAGAATGAAGAAGAATACTCTTGAACACGTTATCCAACCCCAATTCCAAAATTGTATGGTTAGAATTGACTACCTGCTGGAATCTTTCGGCACATTCAATGGCCTCCTTATAGTCTAGAGTGTTCGTTTCGATCATCAAAGAATCGGTATCACCGTAAATGGTGTGCAAATCAATGCTCTCAGCAAGTCTCTTGGTGTCCATCAAGATCTCTCTTCCTTTGGCAGTAACCAACATGGCCAAGGCTTTAGCGTAGAATCTGGATTTCTCAAACCCTAAATAACCGTACAATGAGTTAGCCTGCAACTTCAACGCCAATTGCTTGATATCATAGGTGGCTTTCTCCATCTGAGAAAGCTTTGGATTTTTGAGCAACTTTTTCACTTCACGACGTCTGCTGACCAAGGAGTTCAATAATCTTGGTAATATACCCTGTGGGACTTCTTCAGATGGATAACTAGGCAAGTCATTATCCTCGTGGGTGAGATTGTATTTGTCTCTATTAATGGTGGTGAAACAAATGTTATATTCCTGAATGATACTTGGATACAAAGAATTGAAGTCCATGACCACCACAAACGTCTTATGAAGTCCGATTTCTGGCTCTAAGACCAATCCACCTTTATATTGAGATTTCTTGTTGTTTTTGCTCACGGGCTCGCCCGATTGGCTTTTCTGCTGCTGCTTTGTCCAGTAGTTTTCTTTGTCAGGAACGATGTAGTTTTCTCTGGTGAATTCATGAAGCAAGAGAAACTCACTTCTACCGGATCTCGTTCCTCCTAAAGTATGCGACCAGGCGTTACCTACAACCGAGGTCAATGTCTTTGAAAGCGAGAGAATTTGAAGCTGGAAAGCAATTTCCACCGCAATGTGTCCCCTGGAAGATATTTCCTTAACGGCACTAATTAAAGCAGCACTGTCTTCAGAATACTGAGACTGGCTCAAATTGATGTCGAGATTGTGGATCTTTTTCTTACATATCATGTCGTACATCTCGGGCAAGTCCCAACTTTGGCACTTCAAGGTGATAGATTTACCGAGCTCATTGGAAATATCACAGATTAATCTGCCCTGGAAGATCTCCTTGATCTTCAAATTGTTCATCAACGAGTTCCCTGAAGATATTTTGTTCAATTTATCTGGCCACACTTTTCTGTTTCTTCTTCCAAAATATGACCATGAAGGCACCTTCAATTCATGCATTCTGTGGATGAGAATATCCAACGATAACGTCTCCAAGTTGTGGCCAATGAAGAAGTCGGGATCGAACTTCTTGATCAACGCACAGAGACAGTTAATCAACGTCTTCTCGTTGTTAAAGGTTCTGATATTGATCCCGCAAGTTGCACTCATTTTCTGGAATCCCGGTGGAAAACTTGCACGGAGAATACCCACTGGTCTGACCAATGTAATCGACTCTGTGGGTTTGGTGTCTGAAGCTACGTGATCGATATTAAGGTTTGGGAAGTTGCAGATCGTCACTGCAGCTACCTCCTGCTTATTAAGCTTTTCGTTGTAGATTGAATGGACATGCAACCCAAGGCAATTGAATAACGGAACGTCATTGCTGTCGTAAATTGGTGTCACGTATCTTGGGTTTTCAACCGACACTTCGATTTGACAGTGGGAAATATTCTGCAACGTGTCAAAAGCACCATTCTTGATCTCTAACCAGCATGGTCCATTTATATTTCTTTGTAGAACAAGACTCTCGAAGATGTTGGTATTGGTCCCGAATACCTTCGAGAACGTCTCTCCTTCCAAGTCAACAGGAAGAAGTATGTTCTTACTCTTGGGAGTCTCATAAGGCATGAGGACCTTTAAATACTCGGCTTCTTTAGGAATTCCAGGATGTTCAAAGGCATATTTTTTCATCTCCGGCTTAGCTTTGATCGAGCTCAATCCATACTTATCCAAGATCAAAGGAATAATCTCTTCGTGAACATCCTTGGCTTCAACCGGCTCAGCAGGATCTTCGTTATCATCTTCAGGATCTGTGCGTCTTTGGCTTCTAGGAAGAAAGTATAATTCCCTTGACAACCCATTAACCTGCACCACTACAGAGGAAAAGTCACCCGTCTTTGTTTTAACCTTACCAAACAATAAAACACTGGTGTCAGTCTCAGCATAATCCATCCAGAACATTCTAAAAGATCCCTCTTCGTCGCAGATATCCTCTTTAGTAAGTCTGTTAACCTTGGTTGGAGACACATCGACTTTGGTTGGAGAGGTTGTTGGCGTGGACTCCTTTTCGATTTCAGGAATACTATCCTCCTTCATCTGGGTTTTTGGTGCAAAAGCCCGAGCCTGGATGCTGACAGATCTGTCCACATTTCTACTGGTATGTCTTGGACGTCTCGACACGATAATATCGTCATCATCATCGTCTTCCTCAATTTCATCAACCTCAATTTCATCAACCTCAATTTTCACCTCATCTTTGTCTTCCTCGTCTTTGAGAGCTTTGATTTTATCAACGTTACCGGCAAAGTTCTCTTTATTGACTTCGGAGTTTTCTTCTTTCACAGATTTTTCCACGGCCAACTGTGGTTTGGATTTAGGCGTGGTGATACGGTTCGACTTCTTAAGAATGGTGAAATCATCAAACTCGTCTAGTTTCTCTTCTTTGGGCATGGATATTTCTGAGCTTCTTTTTGACTTTTTCTGCTTTGGAACAGCCAAATCAAAATCCTGCAATATATCATCAAGATTCACGTCCAGCTTCTTGGTGGTTTTCGAGCCGCCTTTCAATGTTCCGCTCGGTCTGAAAAACTTGTTAATAGGTACATTCTTTTCTTTCTTCATAGTCTTTTCACCCTCAGCTGAACCGTCCTCGTATTGATCGTCCTCCTCATCATACTCAGTCTGGGAAGATTTGTGATTTTCTTTAGCCCAATCATCAGTACCGTCGTCCAAGTAGTCGTTATTGACATCGTTGACCACAAAATCGTCCTTTAGAAGCTGGTCTCTCTTTCTCTTTCTATACGTTTCTTCATCTAGTTCTTCGTAAATACTCTGGTATTTAGGCTCCTTGTAAGCAGCCAATATCGAGCCTCCTGCTCTAGCTTTTCGGAGAGCCGCTAGCTTGTCTCTTTTCGACATATTTTTTTTTTGATTTGTAGATGTTATGTGGTTGTTGTAGTTGGTTGCAGAGGATATTTAGCTAAGAGTAGCCAGAGAAGTACTAATGATAATCGCGTTAGGAAATATTCAATATGAAAAAAAAAAAAAAAAAAAAAAAAAATACAAATAAAAAAAACCGAAAACATAACACATAGTGCGATTTTGTTTTTATGTGGTAGAGGAGTGGACAGAGGGGGTGTATGATGACATACTACTTGT